>JAJLTX010000050.1:0-96851 GCA_030568365.1 Myxozyma kluyveri
TTTTTTTTCTTTTTTTTTTTTTTTTTTTTTTTTTTTTTTTTTTTTTTTTTTTTTGATTTATGTTATTTATTCGATTTAATATGGTTATGTGTTAGTGTTTTGATTGTTGAATATATTATACATATTTGAATACATACATGAGCTACTCGATCGATGTACTTGCGTCATAACAACCACGATGCAAGTACAAGTAACCCAATGAACTGGATAAAGGTGAGATAGTGACGATAAATAAGACAAAGCCAATCACAAGAGTTCAATTGGTCAAACCGAGTGCTGCTTATCGATAAGTATATACAGTACTTACGACCTACAGTTACCCCACAATTATTCAAGTGCGACATTCATAAGTTCTCTCAATGCATGTCTCAAGTAATTGACCCTGTGCCAATATCCTCGTGACCATTTCATATTCTTTCTCGCCATGTTAAAGTCCAGTAGTTTAAACTCAATTCCCCACGTTTCCGCCCCACGCACAACAAACCAGTAAACCACGTTATAGCTGTACTTTACTGAAAAGGTTGTATCTGGTAATGAAAACGATAAACGGTCTGGAGTCGTATATTTGTAATTTGTAATTTCACGTCGGATTATTCGGATAAACTACCGTACGAGTACGCTATCCACATGTCTTGTCTTGTCTCGTCAATTCCACACTACAGAGTCACACTCATTTTAGTGTCTTCCCCACAATTATTGCGTGTAACATTTCGCCATGTTAATTACAGTACCTCCACAGCCAATCAAACTCTGTAACTCCGTAATTGATTGAACGAACGGCGGAATTCATATTTCACTCTACTGTATTTGCACTATTTTATTGCGGAATTAGCGGCTTAATGAGCTTGCTTGTGGGCTATTTAATTGTGCTGTGAATTGCGGGGAATTTTGACAGCTTCAAGTTAAGTGCGAGAGTCAGAGAGGCGTCATGCGGGGAGTGGGGATTTCCTATTTCAGCGGTACCGTTTCATTTCATGAAGAAAAAAGTACAAACTACAAACATAAATAATAGATAAATAATTGAATTTATTGATATACTGTTGCATATATCGCAAGTAAAAGATAAATAATATTCAAAAGCCAGAATAGATGATTGAAATGAAGCTAAATAGAAGTGAAGTTGAAGTAGAGTGAATGTCAATGTGAATGTGAATGTGATGAATGAGTGACTGTGTAGATAAACAAGAAGATAAATTTTAGATTGAATTGAATAAATTGAACTTGGAAAATCAAAAATAACAAATCCTACCGCGCAATCATAAACGACAAATTACAAAACTCCGTTGCCGAGAACTGAATACACTTAAAACTTAAAGAGCAAGTACAATAAACAAATAACAACAGACAATAACAACAAACAAAGTTTAAGAAAGGAAGCATTTTTATCCGAATTTTTGAATTTTAAAACTCTTTTTTGTAACCAAATAAGCCCTGCATATATAAGTAAATAAACAAACTAAACGAAAAAAAAAGGACAATTTTGAAAAGCTGGTGGTAGAGCATGTTCAAGATGAAACAAGCATCGAAGAAGAAGATAATCGTCCAGTAACAGAATCTTCAGCAAATGGGTCTTCAACTACAATCATTTGTGAAGAATTAGTCGAGGAATTGGATTGATGTGGAATACTGTGTAATTGTTGCTGCTTTTTGATACTTTTTGACCAACGTAATCCACAGGCGTTGCATAACGTCTTTGGTCCTGAAGGTCCTTTACGCCATTCTGGACTATCAAGTGTGCCGCATTCGTAGCATTTGTATTCTTTGTCGTCAATGATTTTTTGTTTCTACAGTGCAATTAGTTAGCATTGTTCGCAGACAATTGAAGAGTGGATAAATACCTTTGCTCGAGAGTCATTCGTTGCAATACTCTTGTGTCGAGGATACATTGAAGAAGCCGGTTTAGATCTCCGGTTAAGAACATCACCACTTGAGTGTCGTCGTACATGAGTAGTCTCCGCTGATCCGAGCGAATTGAGTAGTGCCGAGTGCACAATGTGACCTCGAGTAGTATCGACAGATAATCTTCTGCGAGATGGTAAACCTCTTGACGCGTCATCTGGTTTTGAGCACATGGAATCAAACGCCTGTCGAACTCGTAAGGTCTCAATCTTGTGGTCTAGGAATGAATCAAGCGGCATTACCATTGGAGCAGTCGGCTCCTTTTTGATGATTGGCTGAGGAGCTGGAGGTGGAACTGGTTGCGGTGCATCAATTTGCCGGGCAGTGATTACGAATCCTTTGAATTCGTTGTCGGTTCTGTCGTCAATCATGGTGGATTGACGCGAGTCAGTGGACACTGCATTGCCAGTCAGGAGAACCGGCACAGAGAGTCCCTGCCCGTGACTTTTGTGGATGAGACTGCATGTTATGGTGACTGCCGTGGCAGTGGACGCGGGGTCAGCCGGCGAGGACGGCAAGATGCGTGACGTGGTCGGCGACTGCGGCGAGAGCGGAGGACCGGTCGTGGCAGATGCAGCGCGCGCGAGCTCGTTCATGACTGCGTCGCGGTCCCCGGCAATGACGAAATCCTCAATTGAGCCACCGATGAGCTCTGACGGCGTGTAGTTGAGCACGTCGTAGACTGACGGCGAGACGAAGAGGATGCCGTTCTGCGGCGTGAGGATGAAGAGGATGGCAGACGCGGCGGCGGCGGAGCCAAACACTGGCTCGGGTCCAACTACAGCGGCGACGGCGGCAGACGGAACCGCGGACGAGGACACCAATGGCGAGCCGGCAGCAGACTGGTAGGCGGCAGAGACGTCTGGCACGGCGACGGGCGCGAAGACGGCGGAGGGCGAGGCCGGCGAGGCGAGGAGCGCGTCGGACGAGGCGTAGGACTCGGCGGACGTCGCGACGGAGACCAGGTCGTCGATGTCGGACGCGCCAAAAGGCCCGGACATGACGCGCGGGCGCGCAGCAATGTCGTCGGCGGAGGGCAGATAGTAGAGCGGGTCCGGGGTGGCGACGGGCTCGGGGCAGAGCGGCAGCGCGAGCGCAAAGAGGCCGGCGGCGTCGATGTCGGAGTCGAGGGCCATTTGGGCGGCATCGGCGGCGGCGTCGGCGAGCCGGTGCAGCTCCGGCGGGTCGGCGTAGAAGTCCATTCGGGGCAGGGCAGGCAGGCAGTCCGTTTGCGGTCGCGATGGCGGTGGGGAGGTGGACGAGCAGCGAGCAGGAAGGAGCGCAGGAGGAGGAGGAGAGGCACACAGCAGCAGACCGGACAGGACCAGGACGAGCCAGAGACGAGCAGCGCAGGCGCAGGCGCAAAGATGCGGGGAAGGTCATTCATTATTCACTCGCGGCCCGTGCGCGTTTACGCTTCGGGCCTGCATGCGCCGCAGCCTAGCACGCGGCTGCGCACGTGACCGGCACAAGACCCGCCGCGCACTTTTGCGGCTCAGCGACGTCGGTTCGGGCTGGCGGGCTGTGAATTTTTCACTGAAATCGTTCACACTCTCGCTCGCCATATCAGCATATCGACCACCCAGCCTCCAGCCATGCCGTCTACCAACAACCGCGACAAGCCCTGGGACAAGGACGACGTCGACAAGTGGGCCGTCGCGCCTTTCACCGCCGACGACAACGCGTCCGGCCAGCCCTTCGCGGAGGAGTCCTCCTTCGTGGCCCTCTTCCCTAAGTACCGCGAGGCCTATCTTCGCCAGACATGGGGCGACGTCGCGCGCGCCCTCGAGCCCATGGGCATCTCTGCGCTCTTGGACATCGTCGACGGTCGAATGGTCGTCAAGACCACGCTCAAGACGTACGACCCCGCCGCGATCCTCAAAGCGCGCGATCTCATCATGCTACTCGCTCGCTCGGTTCCATTTCCTCAGGCACAAAAGATCCTTCACGATGATTTGATCGCTATGGACATCATCAAGATCCGCAATCTCGTCGCCAAGAAGGAGCGTTTTATAAAGCGTCGGCAACGTATCCTTGGACCAAACGGAAATACTCTCAAAGCACTCGAGCTTCTCACAAACTGCTACATTCTTGTCCAAGGTAACACAGTCTCTGCTATGGGCCCATACAAAGGTCTTAAAGAAGTTCGACGAATCGTTGAAGATTGCATGTTCAACATTCACCCAATCTACCACATCAAAGAAATGATGATCAAGAAAGAGCTCTCCAAACGACCTGAACTTGCAAATGAATCTTGGGATAGATTTTTACCTAATCTCACAAAACGAAACGTTCAAAGACGCAAACCACTTAAAGTTCGTGAGAAGAGTGACAAGAACTATACTCCCTTCCCGCCAGCCCAGCAACCCCGTAAAATTGATTTGCAAATGGAGTCTGGTGAATACTTTTTGGCCCAGAATCAAAAGAGAGAGGAGAAGGAAGCTAGAGAGAAGAAGGAGCGAAAGGAAAAGAAGGAGAAGAAGAGAAGTAGAGAGGAAATGGAAGCTCCTGACGAGGAACCTAAGAAGGAGAAGAAAGAGAAAAAGGAAAAGAAACATAAGCACAAGCACAAGAGTGAAGACGGACATGAGGAGGTCAAATCTGAGAAGAAATCAAAGAAACACAAATCATCGTCGTCTTAATCATGGAGTTTATTATAAGTTATTTCTCATTTACTTCTTTAATTACTTAATATTGGCGTTTAAAATTTGTTACGAGTTAAGTTTGATCACTGTATATATAATGCATGTCCATTTCTTCAATAATCATCTGCTTTGACTATTTACATTCATTACGTAGTGTGTTCATGCAGCACTCATCCATGTGCTCGCCACATGGCTTTCATGACGTCTTATCCACTCGTGCATTCACTTTATCCACCAGATGACTAACCATGACCGTATAGTCATTTCTTAATTCAGTATAGTTAACGCAAATTTAATAGCGTGCTATTCGAATTTATGTAGCATGTTGCAAGTAAAATTAATAACCATGGGATTCTAGCAATTTCGATAAGCACGAGATACGACAGGTTTTTCATTGTTCTGCTAGTTCTATAAACGAGTTAATTCGATCCACGAGTTATAAAAATACGTCGAATAAAGATATACTCCATTTTCACATTTTCTTTCTTAACTAACTTTAACAAAGGAATAGATTGCACAGCCAATATTTTTATTAAATGTACCGCTGCAAGCCCGTATAATTAGAGAGTTTAAGTTGCCCCTATTAAAATCAATAATCGGACTACAAGTGGGTCTGTGCGGCTTTGTGAACATGCCCATCTCCTACCGTATTCGATTTGAGGCTCAGACCCACCGTCCAGCAGTTCTCTGTTCGTTCTGTTCTTTTCTGTTCATGTATCCATAATATATACATAGCTCTTGTATTAATATGGTATGTATTTCGCAAAATCGAAGTCATGAAGAATACTTCTGAATCTATAAATGTTCCGAATTCAATTCATAAATTATCTGGATTCATTCCTCCTCGATTAATTGGAAGTGCGATCACGATTCATCGAACAAATGTATGTGTGCATGGAGGCAAGTATGCAATTGAATCATCAATTAATTCGAATACAACTACAAACTCATCATCTCCAGCAAAAAATACAAAAATAATAGAAGAACAACAACTATCTTCTTCACTTTATGTACTTAGATCTATTAACTAAATCTTGGTCTCGTTTATATCCACCATTACGAACTTCTAGTGGTGCAAGATTATCAGTTACTGCTTTAAATGATACTGGTGTACCTGATGGTAGATATTTTCATTCTTTAACGTATCATAATGATCATTTATTTATTTACGGAGGAATGATTCGTCGACAACGTGGTAGAAACGGAAGTATTATTCCAAATTCAATTACAACATCATCAGCGTTATCAACTTCAACTTCAACCTCTTCTTCAAGAGATTATCCAACGAATGAATTATGGTGTTTTGATTTAAAAGCTCAACAATGGATTCAGTTACCAATTCCACCAATTTTATCATCTCCATTACTAAATATATGAAAGATGGGCACATTGTGCATCAGTTGCAAGAGGAATGTTAGTTATAATTGGTGGACAAGATGCTGATGCTGCTTATATTAGAGATACTGTTGTATATGATTTAAATAGAAACGTTTGGATAACAAGACAACGTGGAGGTTCAATTGCTGAGTCAAATAGATCTGATTTAAGAATTTCTCAAGAATATGGCTCTTATAGATCTTTACTAATGCCATTGTCATCACCAGGTTCACCAACTTCTTTATTATTATATTCAAATTATAGTACTGGTAAAATTAAATTAACAATGGACATGATTTCACCTCCAAGTATAAATTTAAAACCAGTTCAATTACCAATTCAAACTTATGTTAAAGCTCCTCCTTTTTTAAGATTCCCTTGAGGTGGGGTATTACAAGAAACTGTTATTATTGGTGGTATTCATCTTTCAACTGATGCTGAATAATATGCTGTTTATGCTTATAATTTTGAACATGGTACATGGAGTAATCTAACGCCAGATACATCGTCTCCTTCTAGAGATAATGAGAAAAATGAAAACCAACATATCGCATCTTGGAATACAGCAGTTCTTGATCGTGAACGTGCGATATATATGATCTTTGGATCGTCTCGTCGAAATGGTACAACTTTGTTACAAGATTACAATGAACGAGTTGTTAATTTTTGACATGTTTTAGAATTAGATGTTGCTTCTGTATGTGGAATAAGTACTGGAACAGTACCTAATCAAACAGGAACAATACACGATTCCAAAGAAAATCAATACAATAAATCAGGAGTGTCAATTGCCGGTCAAAAACTTGGACTAAACTTGCTCCAGAATGATAAGTTATCTGACATGTATATTATTTGTTTTTCAGATGACATTGAACGTGATTCTCTAAAGAAAGCGAATATGACACAAATTCCAGTGTTAAAAGGTATACTTCAAGCGAGATGGGGTTCGTCTTTTTTTACTTCACTTATTCAAAAGAGTGAAATTTCAAAAAATAAAAAAAAAAGTAAATGGAATCGATACGCCAACTCGAGAATCGCGAGTCGTCAATAAACATACTAAAAATCTTGATAAATTACATGAAGATGATGACGATGAACTAATTCAAGGAAAACCATTATTTGAAAAATATAATTGTGAATATTTTGGCATCGGATTCTTCAAGTAAAGAAAATGAAACAATTATGATTTCAGCATTAGCAGTTGGTGAATTATCATTACTTAAATCGAAGTGATATAGGTTTCAATATTGAATATATAATCTAAAGGATGAAATTAGAATTTAATGAATATATTAATGAAATAATAGCATTGTAATATATGTAATTGCGGTTCAGATTGTCATGTCATAGTCATTGATCGTAAACGAATCTAGTACTAGAGATGCCAGATATAAAAATATCAAAATTTAAAAGAATTCATCATGCAAACTTCATACATTAGTTCCACATATAATGAGTAACGTACCTTGAGTTGTAGTTAAAATAACAAAATCATTTTGCTGGAGAGAGAAAAGAACTGGAAGGGGAAAAATGGTTGCTGACCGAGATATTTTTTTTCATCAGTTGGGCGCAATCAAATACTGCACGTGATCATAGCCACGTGACTTACGCGAATCTTACGCGCGTTACACAGGACGTCGTGTCGCGTCTCCGGGGCAGCTGATTCGATTGCGTCTTCACAATCAGCATTGGTTGACGTGTATGGTTTCTAGTATATTTACCGTTCATTTGACTGATAAAAATGTATGTGATCAAACCGTGCTTTTTTAAAACTATATAGCTAACAATTAATAGGTCGAGTATTCAACGTGTATGTCCTCACACGATGATCTTTGAAAAGATATAATCTAACACGCGAATAGCTTTCGATTCAAGGTATTCGATCATTTGATTATGCCGATCGAGAAACAATTTATTTTTATAGTCCATTAACATTAATTGTTGGACATAATGGATCTGGTAAAACTGTACGTATTATATTTTCAATTAACAAAGAAACTGAAGTATTAATTAGCTTTAGACAATTATTGAATGCTTAAGATATGCTACAACAGGTGATCTTCCACCTAATAGTAAAGGAGGAGCATTTATTCATGATCCTAAAATGGCAGGAGAAAAAGAAGTATTAGCGCAAATTAAAATGGGATTTGTGTCAACAACAGGAGTTCAAATGATTTGTACAAGATCAATGCAGCTTACAATTAAGAAGACATCACGATCATTTAAAACTTTAGATGGACAATTACTTGCTTCTAAAGATGGACAACGAACTACAATTAGTACTCGATGTGCTGAATTAGATAATCAAATTCCTCAATTCTTAGGTGTTTCAAAAGCAATCTTAGATTATGTTGTATTTTGTCATCAAGATGAATCGTTATGGCCACTTTCAGAACCAGCGGTACTTAAGAAACGATTTGATGAAATATTTGAAGCTTTAAAATATACAAAAGCAGTAGATTCAATTAAATTAATAAGAAAAGAAAAAGCTATCGAGATTAAATTACTTGAAAGCGATGTTAATCATTTTGCGAGCAATAAAGAAAGAGCAGATAAAATTCGAGCAAGAGTTGTTAAATTAAAAGATGACATCAAAGGTACTACACAAGAAGCAACTGAAATTGCTGCTCTTGTAAAAGAAAGTGAACGCCAAATTGATAAACTATTTAAGTCGAATCAAGAATTTCAAAAAGTTTTATCGGAATTAGAACAAAAACAAACAACCCTTGAATCATTAACAGAACAAGTACGAGAATTAAATTCAGCTACCGAAGTATATTCAATTGAAACAATTTCAGATGAACAGCTAATTTCAAAACTTGAATCGTTTGAGAAAAGTACTGGTGAAAAAACAAGAGAAATTAATGCAAGAAATGAAATTTTCGAAAATAGAAAACAAGATTTAATGATGATGAGAGGTAAACATGCTGGTGCTTTAGTTATTGAAGGGAAATTACGTGCTGCTGCCGACGCTCATATTGAAAGACTTAATAAACGTCAAGAATTGGCAAAATCGATTAGTAAATTACATAATATTCCTGGATATGGAATTACACTTGATGAAGCACAAATTGCAGAATTTTACTCCAAATTACAGCAAACTGCTCAACAATATAATGATACAGTTAAAAGAATTCGAAAAACCGGTCAAGATGAAGCAGAGAAGTTAACAGGAGATTTACAACTTTTACAGACTGAAAAATCACAATGTGAAATGCAAATTACAATGGCTAGAAGAAATGTTAAGAAACTTGGAGATGAAGTTGCAAGTTTAGAGTCAGCTATTGCATCATCAAGTGTTGATAAAGCAGATATTTTAATGGCTCAAAATAATTTAAATAAAGTTGCAGCAGATTTTGATGAAGCTAAAGAAAAATTCGATCAAGCTAATTATCCTGCTTCATTAGCTACCAAACAAACTGAATTAAAAAATTCTGAAGGTAGACTTGAATTAGTTACAAATGAAATTGGAACTTCTACGAAGCAATCTGATATGAGAGCTAAACTCGGTTTATTAAAAGAAGACATTGCAAAACATACTTCGTTATTGGACGCAATTAGGAGCATTAATAAAGAAAACTTTAAGAATTTAACGGGAGCGGATTTAGTTGAGGGTTCATTAAGTACTTCTGAAGAAGCTCTTCGAAAAGCACAAGAACGAGATCAAGAGCAAGTTTCAGCAGCAATGGCAAAACAAGAAATTACTGCACGAGAGTTGTCACAAGTTGAAGCTCAATATACTATCATTAATGATGATATTAAAAGCAAACGAAGATTTTTAGCTGAACAGATTGCTGATTATGAAATGAAAATGGGTGAAGGTGTTGATGTTGACGAATATGAAGATAAAGTTGCTGAATTTGAACAAGCCGCTGACGATGCCGCAGGTGCACTGGTTCAATTTGATTTCACTGTAGATTATTTTAAAAAGGCTATCATTTCTGCAACTGATCATAATCGTTGTTCGTTATGTACTCGACATTTTGATGATGAAGATGATGCAAATTCGAGTGATGATGAAGATGCAAATGACAGACCTAGAACTAAAATGACAATGATGACATTCTCACAAGAAATGAGAAGAAGAATTAATAACTTGAACAGATCAAAGTATGAAGAAAACGCAAGGGACTATAAAGATGATGTTATGGCTGCAAGAGAACTTGTATCATCTGTTGCTAAGATTCGTGAATTAAGGCAAGTTATTCCACATCAAGAAATGCAACTTCAGAAACTTACTGAAGTTCTTCAAGTTGCGCGTCAAAAAGTTGCAGATGCGGTTGCAGTTGTTGATAGTGCAAGACAACATTCAGCAGAAGTTAATAGGTTACAAAAACCAGTTTCAGATATTACTAGAACACTTCGAGAACTGTCAGATTTAGAATTAACAGTTGTTGATTATCAATCACAAATTGAAGAAAGTGGAATTATGAGATCAATGGATGAACTTGAAAATGATAGAGTTAATGCTAATTCGATCGTTACTGCACTACGTCGTGATATTCAAAGATTAACTGATGATCGTGAAGCTGCTAGAAGTAAAGTTAATTTATTAGATAGTAGATTACGTGATATGAGATATAATGTTGGAGTATTACAATCAAAATACAGAGCACAAGAAGAGTTAATTGAAAGGGTTAAAAATCTTAATAAAGAACGGGATGATAATGAACAAAAAGTCCAAGAAGAAGATATCAAACTACGTGGTCTTATTCCAAGAATTTCAGAACAACAAAAACAAGTTGATATTACTATTAAACATTATAGAGATCAAGAAGAAAGTGCTGCAAAAGATGCTTCTAAAGTTACTGGTAGTTTATATGAATTTCAATCATTACAAAATGAAGTTTTGGCATATGATAATGAAAATGGAAATGAGAAAGCATTAGAAAAAGCACAAGCAAAGACATTGAAATATTCTGAAAGAATTGGTACAATGACTAGTAATCTTGAGAGTTATGCGGAAGACACTGCGAGACTTGAAAGAGAAGTTGCAAATGTTAGTTCTGAACAAAGAAAGATTTCTGATAATATTCAATTGAGAACGCTTGATCGAAAGATTATTGCTACACGAGAAAGAATTTCTGAATTGGATGCATTAGGCGCCAGAACAAATCGAGATAGATTTGAAAGAGATGTTCAGATTTTAAGAGATCGTCATGCTACAATATCTGCTGACTATGGTAATAAGGTTGGAACTATTAGCCAACTTGAAGAACAACTGCGGCAATCTAAAAGAGATTTGAATACTGAATTTAATGATATTGACAATATCTATAGATCATCAATGATTAAACTGAAAGTTACAAATGCAGTTAATGAAGATCTTGCGAAATATGCAAAAGCTATTGATTCGGCTATTATGAAATATCATGCACTTAAAATGGAAGAAATTAATCGAATTATTGATGAATTATGGAAGAAAACTTATAGTGGTACAGACGTTGATACGATTTTGATTAGATCAGATGATGAAGGATCAACAAGTAAGGCGACTAATCGATCATATAATTATCGAGTTTGTATGATTAAACAAGATGTTGAGCTTGATATGAGAGGAAGATGTAGTGCAGGACAAAAAGTATTAGCGAGTATTATTATTCGACTTGCACTTGCAGAATGTTTTGGAGTTAATTGTGGAATTATTGCATTAGATGAACCAACTACAAATCTTGATCAAGAAAATATTCAATCACTTGCTAGATCATTAGGTAGTATTATTGAAGCAAGAAAAATTCAAAAGAATTTTCAATTAATTATTATTACTCATGATGAAGAATTTATTGATTATATGAATGGTGCCAGTTATACAGATTATTATTACAGAGTTTCAAGAAATGCAAGACAGAAATCACAGATTGAACGACAAAGAATAAGTGAGGTTATGTAAGGTGTTTTGGCTTTTGTTGCATTTTCGGTGCCATTGTTTGTTTTATGATTTATAACAGGGATTATATTTAAATATGATACGTGAAATATCTTGTAGACTTAAATGTAGATTCATTTATTCACGCGACGGGACTGATTCGTCTGCTTCGAAATCGGACTGGTCAATAAACAAACAGCGCGCGTCCTCCCAGCGCCGTCATCTTCTTAATCTCGCGCTTTCTCTTCTTTTCTCTCTCCGGCACGCATCACCTATCACTGATCATCATTCACCGCTCCTCATCGCTCATCATCATCCTTGGTACACATCATCACATCAAAATGCGTTCACTCTTGAACATGGGAGCACTTATGCTCTCGACAAGTTACCTTTCTCTTGTGACAGCAACACCACAATTAATCGCATCACCACCACAACTATCATTACATAATTTTGATAATTGTACATTAGAACAATTACATGCATCACATTCAGGTGATTTACGTGGAAATGATTCTTGTGTTATTGAACAGTTAAGAATTCATGGTGCTCATAATTATACTTATCAAACTGGTTTCGTCGAATCAATGGATTATATACCCATGGATCAAATTTTAGCTTTGGCAGCTGCTAAAAAGAAAGAAAGTAAGGAGAAGGGAAAGGCTGCGGGTGGAAATAATAGTAAATCATCTGCTGCTAAAGGAAAAGGAAACTCTAATGCGAAAGCTCCTGCTGCTAAAGGAAAAGGAAATACTGGCACTAAAGCTCCCGCCGGAAATGAGAAAGGCGTTAAAGGAAAAGCTCCAACGAGTAATGAAAAGAGTAAAGGAAATGCAAGTCCAAAAGGAAAATCTCCTACTGAGACTGCTAAAGATGAAGAGAGTTCAGGTGTTAAAGCTCCTAAGCCGAAGAAAGGTGGTAATGGAAAAGCTCCAAAAGGGGGCAAAGGGAAAGGCAAAGGAAAGGGCAAAGAAAAAGATGAGAAAATCAAGTCACCACCACCTCCAAAAATTCCAAAACCCAGAAGAGGTAAGCCTCCAAAAAGCAAGAAAGGCAAAGGCAAAGGTGAGAAGGGTGCAGGAACTGCTTTCATTCCACGTCCCGGCGGTCCTCAAGCGCCAAGAGGTAATCAAGCACAGTTCCCTGCAAATGCTGAATTTCCAAAATGGCTTCAAGATATCACTGGAATGAATCAGTGGCCTGGTTTAGATGCTCCTTATGTCAAAGGAATGAAATTCGACTTCTCAAATATCCCTGCTATTGGACAGTACGGTACGTATTTATTTTCAAAATGTTTGTTTGCATTAAAATAACTAAGTTCTATTTAGATCAGCAACACTGTTACCTAACTATGCTTTACAGCAACGTGTGTTCATTTGATTGTCAACTCTGTGTTGGTCCGAATGATATTCGTCATTGTCAATGTAAGTCTAATCTTCATACTCATCTAAACATATCCTAACAAATTTATAGTCCTTGTTCAAACCTTTGATGATGGTCCAACAACAGCTACTCCAACACTTTTACAGCATTTACACAGTGCTGGTAAGAAAGGAAATTTCTTCGTTTTAGGTATTCAAGTTGTTATGTTTCCAGATATCTTCCGTGTTTTAAATTATGAAGGGCATTTCATCGGAACACATACCTATGGTCATAAACATCTTCCCTCATTACCAAGTGATCAGATTGTAGCGCAACTTCAATGGTCAATCTGGGCAATGAATGCCACTGCAGGAGTTATACCGAAATATTTCCGACCACCATTTGGAGGACTTGATAATCGGGTTCGAGCAATTGCAGAAAAACTTGGATTAACACCAGTTGTATGGGATCTCGATACAAATGATTGGAGACTTAATGATAATTCACGCACTCAAGCTGAGGTGTTTGCTCAAATTGAAAAATGGCATAAAGCTGGTGTAACTGGTGTGATGCTTGAGCATGATAATACCCCGCATACCGTTGCTGCTGGAATTCAAATCTCGGAATTATTGGGACCTGCAAGACGTTCCGTCGCTGAGTGTAGACGTGGTCCTTGATCTGATTAATACCAATTTTATATCTTTATTAGGAATTGAAGTCAAATTACTGTATCATTAACTGTGACTAATATATTGTTCTTTGCGATGAGTAAATATAATTTGAATGTAAGGGCGATCGGGTTATCGAGGGATGGAATTTACGAATGATGTGGCCCTTGTACTTGATGTAGCTGTAAGCAGCGGCTTTCGTGTGGAGTCCGAGCGTCGCGAAGACCGAAGTTCAAAGACTCATTTGCCGGACCGTAAAGTTAAACGGTAATCGGCACATATCTGTATATATATTTTAATTTATATCTTTTACAATTATATCTCTTCTTAGGATATTGCAGTATTTACGGCGATACGAGAAAGAGTGACTAATTTTATTCATTTGTGGCTCTTCAATCCTTTTTTTTGGTTAGCGATAAGAACTACATTGGATTATCAACTTATCGGAGATTGATTGAAGTTCGTTGAGATAAATTAAACAAGATGGCACCAAGGCCTAAATTTGGTTAGTTATCCACGATAATCAAATTGATTTTATTATTAATAGCATTAATATTTCTATAGAACGAGCTACAGAGCAAAATGAGAATCCATACTCCAATGTAGTTCAAGGACAATCTATTGCGATTATTCCTGAATATACACTTGAATCCGGAGTTATAATTCGACAATTTCCCGTTGCATATAAGACATGGGGAAAATTAAATAATGAATGTAATAATGTAATGGTTATATGTCACGCATTAACTGGATCAGCTGATGTTGCAGATTGGTGGGGACCATTAATTGGACCAGGAAAAGCATTCGACACGTCAAGGTTTTTTATTGTTTGTATGAATTCATTAGGATCTCCATATGGATCAGCATCACCATGTACGAATAATATTGATACAGGAACTTACTTTGGACCTGAATTTCCATTAGTAACAGTTCGTGATGATGTTAATATTCATAAAATGATACTTGACGATTTGGGAGTTTCTCAAATTGCAGTTTGTGTCGGTGGCTCAATGGGTGGAATGCTTGTTTTAGAGTACGCTTTCTTTGGTCCTGATTATGTTCGGTCAATTGTTCCTTTAGCTACTTCGGCAAGACATAGTGCTTGGTGTATCTCTTGGGGTGAAGCTCAGCGTCAATGTATTTATTCAGATCCAAAGTATGATGATGGATATTATTCATTTGATGACGTATGTTTACTTTTTTATATTTATATGTGAAGCAGAATTAACTTTATTTATAGCCACCAAGTTCAGGATTAGGAGCAGCACGCATGTCAGCATTATTAACCTATAGATCAAGGAATAGTTTTGAAAGTAAATTTGGTAGAAATATACCAGATCCAGCACGTCATCGAACTATTAATGCACCACAAAGGCAACCAGAAAGTGTATCTGAACAAAATTGGGCGGTTCATAATGAAGGCTTCAAACATGGTAAAAAATTAGCAAGTTCTCGTGGTTCAACTCCTGATACTGAAGTTACCGAAAGTAATAATCAATCTCCTTCTAGTTCTGGAAGACCTAGTATAAGCCAATCATCTTCAACTTCTTCAATTAATGCTGGTAAAAGACCACAAACATTTTTCACTGCGCAAAATTATTTACGCTATCAAGGAGAGAAATTTGTTAAAAGATTTGATGCGAATTGTTATATTGCAATTACAAGGAAATTAGATACACATGACGTATCAAGAGACCGAGAAATGACAGTTCATGAAGCATTAGGATCACTAAAACAACCAACATTAGTGATTGGAATTGAATCAGATGGATTGTTTACATTTGCAGAACAAGAAGAAATTGCTCGATATATACCGAATGCTCGATTAGAAAAAATTGATTCACCTGAAGGTCATGATGCATTTTTACTAGAGTTTGCTGAAGTTAATAAATTAATTGTTGGGTTTTTAAAAGAAACTTTACCAGATATTATGGATCGTGAAGGTGCTCCTTTGGTTTCTGATTATGAAGAAGTTGAAGAAGTTATTTACAGTAGTACTGTCGGTGAAGTTGAAGATCTTACAAATTGGTAATTTTGTTACGTATTTTTAATGGATTAATATAGGAGTTATGAATTAATTGATTAATTCTTCATTTAAATTATAATACAGTAATTTGATGTACATCAACCTGTATATATTACAGCAAGACGAAGTTTTATAGAAATAGAAACGACAGGCCCGGGTAACCTCAATTTCACACTATAAGTTTAAAACACACTTTTTGCGATTCTTCCCTAGACATCCATCAGCCACCGAAGACGAAGCCGTAGGCCCAGCTGCAGGAATCTATGGAACATGTAAAAGTTATAAGACAAATTCAGGAATTGCTTAGATACAGTACAGGAGACGCAGAGTGCAATACACTTGGCCGGGTAACTGAAGATTGCGCCGATAGCCGCTCCGTATTTCAAAAGTCCCAGCCCAGCGTTCGCAAAAATTATTTATTACGGTACAGTTGTAGCGACGAGGGTATAAGTTTATATGCATGTAATGATTATATAGTATTTTGTAGTTATGAACGAAATAACTCATACATACAATCGATAGATTAACAAATAAAACAAATAACTTTTGAGTGGAGATGTACTGGTCATAGCCGACGAAAATAATTTCAACCGTAACACTCACGGACGTACCAGCCCCTTCTACAGCCTGCCGTACTCCTTTCCTCCTCGACAACCACATCGGTTGTATCGTTACGATCATGATAAATTCATTCAATATATATGTAGATATCTGTCACAGACGGTGCTATAGGTACCCATGCACAGTTATGGCACGTGGGAGCGTTACGAAGACACGCACAAGCGGATAGCTTTAAAGTGCTTTAGGAGTTGCATAGCAATAGCAGTTAGACTATCTTATATGTACGGGAAACCCCGAAAGGTAGCTGTAATCTCCTGAGTAGATAGACAACAACTAGCAAGTACAACAATATTATCACCATGCCTATAGCCACAACTAGCTCCTGTTCTTCCTTTGAACCTCTTCCCATTCTTTATCCAATTGCCAACCAGCTTTATAATTTTCTCTCATATGTAAGAATTTACATGAATCACCATATCCACAAAATCCAGTTTGTTTATAATCTTTGCAAACATCAGGTTGATAATCTGTGAATGTAGTACTTCTAATATTCGAAGCTGATCTCATTGGTCCAATTTTTTTAACTGGTGCATTTGATGTAGGTTGTATAAATTTTCTATAATTTGAATTTCCTTTATATATTCCATCTCCTGTAGTTTTATCTTCATTCGTTTGAATTTGTTTATTATCATCGTCATCGTAAAATGCACTTCTTTTAAATACATCAGTTGAATTGGAAACTGATTTATCCCCACTAACTCCATGCTTAACTTTCCCAGTAACACTACCACTTTTACCACTAGAACTTGATGAAATTATATTGGAATTTCCAAGTTTCTTTCGTTTCGATTGTACTTCACTTATATTTTTCCGACCAGAATCCGAGTTATCTGAATCATCTGATGACGAATTCGATGATGATGAAGATGAATCTCGTCGACGCCGTCTTTGAACTGATTTATTTGTGAATTTCGGTTTCGTTGATGATGCTGATATATTCTTTTCGGCAGAATCTGTTGTGGATGATGGTTTCGTTTCATTTGTGGAATCAGTGGATCCTGATTTCACACTGCCATTTACACTTTTGAACACTCGCTTTTTAAATAAAGCAACCTTCGCCGGGGCAGGTACAGACCCAGCCGTATCAATCGATTCCTTTGTCGTAGTATCATCTGCCATGATTATATTGAATACTGCGACGAATACCTATGATTGAGAAATGGTAAAAGATGGAAGAAGTGAAGTTGATACGTGGATTTGAATTGCAGAGTGATGATTTTTGGGCGATGGCGTTGGGAGTTTAGGTGTTTAGAAAATGTGATTATGTCAGCACTTTCTATATTGTTCACATGACTTTAGTGATCCCAATATGGCAACACATTCAGTACTCTACAGCTCTGAAGGTATTTCAGTATAGTGTGTTTGAGTTACGGTGGCATAATCATTTACAAAATACGAGTAAGAATATGAATAAATTAATCAAATTAATTTGCATTTGAAATTGAAACTGAAAACTGAAGCTGAAAATTGAAAAGAAACGAACGAATTGAAACTAAGAGTAAATTATTTGCTGCTACATTTATAAGAAAAAGAATACTCGTTAAGTTAGTAAAGAAAAAAATCATTATAAATGAGAAAGATCAAAATTAAACCGTATACATGTAGTAATGTATTGTTTTGGTGAAATGTTTAGGATTAGAGGATTCGCTTTCGAGTATATGTAATAGTGCTAGTAACAGATTCGTGATAAGCGAGTTGATAGATTGTTGATTAAGTAAAGAAATCACGGAAATAAATCGAAGGACTATAAATCAAGAGATTAAATAAGACCAGGTTGAAAGAAATGTACTTTTCGATTCAAAGAATGGCAGTAGAAACGGAAACTAAATGAAATACATTTATCAGGATCAGTCATTGTGAACTATTATTGCCTTCTTAAACATTTCGGGCATTAGGGAACCTAAATAATTAAGACCATTAGCACTTGTTTCAATCTTCAAAATCCACAAATTATAGTACACACCTGATATTATAAACCATATCGACGACAGGTTTAGCATTAATTTGGCGGCCACCAAAATAACGACCATTAAGACCTTGCATGGCTTTTTCACCACCACTAGGATTTTCGAATTTGACATAAATTTCACCTGAAGAATTTTGGTCGACAGATATATGTACGACTTTACCGTATTTTTCTTCACATTCGGCTTTAACGTCTTCTTCAAGATCTTGTGCCCAATTTTCTTCATCCTCCCTAGAATTACAGGTTAGTATTAACTGAAGCGATATTTTATTAAGTAAAAAAACAGACGTACTCTTCAGGATTGAACATGTTGCTTAATAGAACACAACGATACTCTTGTTGTGAAGTCACAACAGGACGTTTGACAACAGGCTCAGAAATAGGCAAAGCATCTTCTTCACGCATAAGCTTTTTCATAAGACTTTCCCTAGACATAGAACTGAGTGCAACACCACCAGCATCATCTAATGCTGATGTCGTTGTTCCTTTTGATGGTTTATCATTATATCGAGCTTCAACATCACCACCACGAGGTCCTCGTAAATCAAGAACTGATTGATCGGTATCGACTCCTCCGTCAAGACCATTTGCACCCATAGGACCTGCAATATTGTGATTTAAGCGATAGATCAGTGAATCTGGAGGTTCAATATTGATTTTTTCATTGCCAAGACCCACCCGGATTGGACGATTTCCAAGTTTAAATCCATTAAGCTCAAGAGCGTTAGTGGCGCTTTGTTTATCAGCGAATCTAAATCAGTTAGTATGTTGTAAAACATAAGATAAAAATTAGAGGAAACATACTGGACAAAACCAAAACCTTTGGAACGAACGCCAGTTTCATCTTTCTGGAGAGCGACAAAGTCGACTGGTCCATAGGATTCGAAAATCTGTTTCAAGTCCGGTTCAGTAACTGCAAAGTGGACGTTACCAACATACAACCGGTGATAAGTAGGAAGTTCGCTTATATGTTTGCGTTGTAATTCGAGAGCTTGTTGCGCGGCACTTTTTAGGACATGTTAGCATAAAGAATCAGTTAATTATTGTAAAAGAGCAACATACGCTGATGACTCTGCACGAGCAAGTCTATTCTTCTCAGCCTCGGTGAGCTGTACAATTACTGGAATTTCTAACAGCTTTTGTCCCGTCATCTTCAAAGCTTTCTGAACCGTTTCGACATCGCGGAATTCGACATAACCCATGCTATAAAAGTTAGTGACTTCACAATTGAAATAATATATAAAGTTTAACATACCCCTTCGATCTGCCACTAACACGATCTTTAACAATCTGGGCATCACGTACAGGACCAGCCTGTTCGAAAAAAGCAATCAGTTCTTTTGTTCGTAAACGAGCAGCAAGCTGCTGAACAAAAATTGTTCTTTGATCACGTTCATCTTCTGTTAACTTAGGTGACCTAGCTCTTGGGGGTTCTCGATCTTGTTCACGACTCGTTGGTTCTCGTGAATTTCGTCCATTCCCTCCTCGTCCTCCTCGTGAGGCGTAATAATCGTCTTCACGTCGTCTTGGTGAACGAGATCTATATCTTCGACTATCGCGATCTCGGTCACGCTCACGGTCACGATCCCGGCGATCTTTTGGATATCGATCACGGTCGCGGTCAGCTCGATCGCGGTCTCTATCACGATCGCGGTCATGATCACGATCTCTACCCTCACGATGACGATCGCTTCGTTCTCGGGATCTTTCACGTCTTCGACGATCTCTTGATCTTTCACGATGTTTCTCAGTACTATCCATAGAAGAGCGTCTAGTTCTATGGCTTGATCGAGAATGTGATCGGTCTCGAGTGGAGTGATTTGTATTTTCCTCATCAGCTACTTTCGAAACAGTAGGAGATTTGAATACCGCTGGAGCGTCATCTACTCGAGAAGTTTTCTCTGTAGAAGTATCATGATTTGATTCATTATCAGACATATTGGATATGTCTGGAGTATTCGTGTTGACTTCAATGGTCATGATTGCTGTTTGATAAAGAAGAAAGAAAGAAAGAAAGAAAGAAAAGAGTAGCGCCACCAAACCCGCCATTTGTTTGTTTAATGCTGACAGTTGAGTTATAGTAAGGGTCGTGTGTCATTAGAGTCAGAGTCATTTTTGGTGGGCAAATTGCAAAGTCCCAAGGCCGGACCGGCCCCGGCTCGGCGAAAAAAATGAAGTCTTAAGAGCTCATGAATTTTGAAGAAAAACTCGATACAGCAAAAGAGTATATATAACAAGAGGAAATATACACTTGGAGAGTATATTAAGACTGGTTAAGCGTGCTCTATGTATAGTTTGTATATATAAATTTGCTATATAAAAGAACATAATGCCATTACCTGCAGTGGATGACAATAGTGCATCAGGCACGACCACCAGTGCTACAAGATCACCATCAGCTGCAAGCGACAGGAGTTTTTCATTTGGAAATGGAATGACTAGCAGTCAGACTTTGAGTCAAGATGGAGAACAATGGGTTATTCAAAAGTTTGGTGGTACTAGTGTTGGAAAATTCCCAGTTGAAATTGCTGATAATATTGTCAAGTATGTTTATTTTTATATTTTTGTTGCGGTAAAGGGATGAGACTAATGGCTAGATAGGGTCTATTCGGCTGATTATAGAGTTGCAATTGTGTGTTCTGCACGGAGTACGGATACCAAAGCAGAGGGTACAACTAATCGGTATGTATACCATGTGCGTTGAATGGAATTCAACAGGACTAACCGAAGTAGGTTATTAAAAGCAGCTGAGTATGCTATGAAGAAGAGTTCTACAAAATGTGCTGAAGTTGTTAATGCTATTCGAGAAGATCATCTGGATGTCTCACGTAAATTGATTAAAGATGCTGGCGTTCTTGCCAAATTAGAAGAAGATATTACAGAAGAATGCGATTTACTTTCAAGGTTATTAAGTGCAGCGCAAGTTATTGAAGAGATCAGTCCACGTACAAAAGATAGTATCATTGGAACAGGCGAGAAACTTAGCTGTTTGTTTATGGCAGCTCTTTTAAATGACCGTGGCGTGCCAGCTGAATATGTTAGTCTTGATCATATTATTCCTATTGGATATTCTACGGGAAAGAATGGTGGATTAGATCAAAAGTTTTATGATTTCGTTGCTGCACAGATTGCAGAAAAAGTACTTGCATGTGGTGATAAAGTTCCAGTTATTACAGGATACTTTGGAGTTGTCCCTGGTGGTTTATTGGAAGCTATTGGACGAGGATATACAGACTTGTGTGCTGCATTGGCTGCGGTTGGTGTTGGCGCAGATGAGTTACAAGTGTGGAAGGAGGTTGATGGTATTTTCACTGCAGATCCACGCAAAGTTCCTACTGCGCGGCTGATTCCCATGATTACTCCAGATGAAGCTGCTGAGCTCACATACTATGGATCAGAGGTTATTCATCCGTTTACAATGGAGCAGGTTATTCGCGCACGTATTCCCATTCGCATTAAGAACGTCGAGAACCCATCAGGCAGCGGCACTATTATCTTCCCGGACAACATTTCACGAAAGGGGGATGTTACACCGCCACATCCACCCACAGCATTAGAACGCATTTCATCATCGTTCTTTAATGCACGCAGAAAAGAACCTACGGCAGTTACTACCAAGCAGAACATTACGGTGCTGAACGTGCACTCAAACAAAAGATTCCATTCGCATGGATTCCTTGCTGAGATTTTTGGCGTTCTGCATAAATGGGCGTTGGTCGTGGATCTGATTTCTACATCAGAGGTGCATGTATCCATGGCGCTGCACTCGGAGATGCGAGAACGCGACCTGAAAGACGCGGTTGACGAGCTCAAGAGGCTGGGAAGCGTGGACGTGATTGGCGGCATGACTATTGTCAGTCTGGTTGGAAAGCAAATGAAGCAGCTGGTTGGGATTGCCGGACGCATGTTTTCTACACTTGCATCTGCGGGCGTGAACATTGAAATGATTTCACAGGGAGCAAGTGAGATTAACATCTCGTGCGTGGTGCAGGAGCAGGATGCGCTGAAGGCGTTGAACGTGCTGCATCAGCAGCTGCTGTGTCAGCCGGTGTCGAGCGCGGGTGAGATTATCAGAGATAGTCGGCCGTGGCTGGCGTAGGAAGATTGAGTGTATACTGTATAAAGGGAATAGAAATAAATAAAAGTAATGATACGACAGAACAGCGTGTAAACAGAGCGAAAGCTGACACACAAACCCCCCTGCCGCCTGCGCCGCACGCAGCGGCTGCGTGTCCGGTGCGAGTCTGCGGAATCACTCAGCTGGAGCTACCACGCAGCGCAGCCCGCTCAAAAGCAGCGCGATGCCCGCCTCTGCGCCTCCGGTCTCGCCGTTCTCGCCCGAGACCCAGTCGTACATCGCCTCCCTGCGTGCTACTCCGAACAGCCCTCCCCCATCACGACCGTCGCCCCTATCGCCCCCATCGCCTCTGCCCGCCATGTCGCCGTCGCCCCGAGCAGACGCCCCGAGGCAGCCCGCGAGCGGCCTCGTTCCGCAGCTGCGCGACGCTGTCGTCGCGGCACTCACGCCCC
The DNA here is from genome assembly GCA_030568365.1 of Myxozyma kluyveri. Classification (NCBI taxonomy): domain Eukaryota; kingdom Fungi; phylum Ascomycota; class Lipomycetes; order Lipomycetales; family Lipomycetaceae; genus Myxozyma; species Myxozyma kluyveri. The sequence goes on from JAJLTX010000050.1 coordinate 22,961, forward strand.
ACGGAACACGCCCCGAGGCCCGTCCAACCACCCTCCGCCAGCTCGTGCTCTTCCATCTCTTCCACGCCATCCTCATCCTGCTCCACGTCGTGCTCGACGCGGCCCAGAACATTGCCCGCAGATACTACGTGGCCAAGAACAACTTCCTCGCCTTCCTCTACCACCACCACCGCACTCCGCAGCTCATCTCCCAGGACATTCGCGTCTGCGCAAAGTTGCCTTCTCACGTCGCCATCGTTCTCAAGTACAAGCAGTCCGCAGAAGGTGGCGGCGTCGACGGCCTCATGGAGCAAGTCGCTGATGTCGTCGCCTGGGCCCATGGGGCAGGCGTCACCACCGTCACCGTCTACGAGCGTACCGGCCAGCTCAGCAGTCTCCTCCCGGCAGTCTACAGTTCCATCCAGCGCACCCTCATCACATACTACACCACTGCCTCGGCGCCCACATTTCAGCTGCGCACTCCACACGACAGCCTCGTCTATCCCACTGACGTGCCCGGCAAACCACAAATCACCGTCAATTTCATTTCCAAGGACGACGGTCGCGGCTTTTTGGTCGACTTGACAAAGGATCTTTCTACACAATCTGCAAGTGGCCAATTTGATCCATCAAAGATCTCCGTTGACCTGGTCGACAAGTACGCTATTCGTATGTCTCTACTCTCTTCCCTTTCTATTCCACCGTTGACCTATACTAACGTCACTCATTAGAACGCGTCGCCGAACCCGACCTCGTCATCATCTTCGGACCGAAACTCGACCTCGACGGCTTCCCCCCTTGGCAGATCCGTCTTTCAGAGATCTAGTACGTCTCCTTTCCCTCTTCACATCAATTTCACACACACTAACAGTCCTACTACAGCTACGCTCCCCATAATGATTCAGTCACCTACAACGTCTTCTTACGCGGTCTTCGATTATATTCAGACTGCAAGATCAATGTCGGCAAATGATTACAACTACAACTTTGCTTTCATCCAAAAGAATAATTTCAATAATTAAAATCAAAATACAACTATAATTGCATTGGCTATTAAATTGCCTCATTCTCTTTAACTTTTTTTTTTTATCTTAATTGCATGGCTTATAAATGATACTTTGCCTATAATAGAATACTAAAATGGCTTTTGATATGTACATAATTGAATTGTAGAATTAACTTCGAATTATGAACGCCAGTTGGTCAAGGAGTTCTCATACGTTACAAGTATAAACTAGCGAACTGCACGTGATTGAATGTCATCGGGTTAGGGTATTTCTCCATTAAGTCAAATTGAATGGAGTTCTCCTCAGTCCGTTTCTAAATCAAATACAATTTTCGAACAGAATTAAAATATATCTATTTTTATCGATATACAAAAATACTTTCTCAAATATATACATTCTATATACAACCATCTACACATCTCACTTATTTAATTTCATACAAAGAATCAAATAACCAAAATACTCAACGCACAAACAATCCTCTCTCTAACAATTTCCTTTCCGAGTAAATTTAAAATCTGAGGCAACGGAGGACCTGACGAAACACCTGAAACTGAAAATCTTAATGTATGAAATACATCACGTTGCTTAATTATTATTTCTTTATTTAATTCGTTTGATTGAAGCTGTGCTTGCGAAAGTGATGAAAGTTTTTTAATTAATGTCGAAATTAAATCAATTGATATTGACTCGGATAATTGATCCCATTGTTCAAGAAAAGTACGTAAAATTGAAATTGCAATCACGCTATTTTCCTTCTCCAATGACAGATTTTTCAAATATGAAATACCATCAATTGACATATAATTAGGAAATTTAGTAAACATATATCCAGCAACGATAGGAAATTCATTAATATTTTTAATACTTCCTTCAAACACTTGTAACACATTATCAATATAATCTTCATCTTCACATCTACTCTTTAATCCATTTTTTTCATCTGCACTATAAAATTGATATAATAAAGGAAGTATTGATTCTTTAATTAATTCATTCCGTTGATTTGAATTTTCAATTCGTTTTCGTAAATAATAAAAATTAAAAAAATCCAACTTTGTTAAATCAACTTTGGCATTTCCTTTCGTAAGTCCTGTTAATTTAAACGATTTTATTAAATCTTTTATTGTCATTATTTCAGTGCTTCCTTCTACTTCATTTGAATTTGAACTTGAAGATGACGTTGAAGCTGAAGTTGAAGTTGAAGTTGAAGGTGACCATCCATATAATGCCACGAAGTTAACTAATGCTTCAGGTAATATTCCCGACTTAGCATATTCACTAATTCCAATATCCCCAGTTCTTTTACTCAATTTCTTATCATCCAAACTAGTTAACAACGGAATATGAATAAATTTGGGAGGTTTCCAATTAAAAGCATTATATAAAGCTAAATGTTTTGGAGTTGAAGCTAACCATTCTTCACCTCTTATAACATGACTTATTTTCATTAAATGGTCATCAACAACATTAGCTAAATGATAAGTTGGAAATCCATCAGTTTTTAAAATAACTAAATCATCATATCTTAAATCTGAATAATTTGTTTGCACTTGAATATCTAATGTTCCATGTAATAAATCAGTTACAATTGGATATTTTGTTGGTGATTTAAATCTAATTGTAAATTTTCTACCTTGTGATATATAATCTTGTACTTCCTCAGAAGATAAATGACAGCAATATCGATCATATGTTGCCATTGATGGTGGTGTTAATTGTGAGGCTGTGGTACGTAATTCTTCAAGTCGTTCTTTTGAGCAAAAACATCTATACGCATATCCATTCTGCCAATAGTTAGTACATAGCTCACTCCCTTCATAAATAAATCAATAATTGAGAACAAACCTGTAACAATTCATCAGCATATTTCCTATATACATCCAATCGATCAGATTGTCTATACGGTCCAAATTCACCATCAACATCGGGACCTTCATCCCAAATAATTCCAGCCCAATTTAATGATTTATAAATATCTTTTTCAGCATCTTTGTTAATTCGAACTTGATCTGTATCTTCTAATCGTAATATAAATTTACCCCCTGGAACTGATTTGGATAATAAATAATTATATAACGCCGTACGCAATGAACCAAGGTGCACAAATCCAGTTGGTGACGGAGCGAATCTTGTTCGTATTTCAACACTTTTGTCATTCTCAATTGTACTATTATTATCTTCATTTTCATTATTGCCGTTTTTATTCAAACCACCACCACCTCTCCGTCGTCGACCACCCATAACCATTCTAGATCCAGATTCATTACTGACAATAGCATACTCGCGTTTCCAACCATATGAGTAGTTCCATATTTGATTTAAACATGTATATCGAGCTGAAAATATACTGAATTTTGATTGAAGTATTCGTTTATTCATTAGTTCTAATCATTAAATTATGTATATGTACAATGTTGGCAACTGGTGTGAACAACGAAAGTGGATAGATTTACTCGTGTACTCCGATGGTGTGAAATTTGAAATCCGAAGTGCGGCGGGTATTCCGAATTCGCATGATGTTCATTTTTTATTTTAATTTAACGGATTATTTTAATTGGGTTATTTATAGGTTTACACGAAGTTATAGAAATTAAAAATTTATAATGATCATTTAAACAGATACTACATAAAGCAGAACAAGCTAAAACTAAACATTAAAACAAACATTTTCATCGTGAAATCACGAACAAAACACAATCGAAAATAAAAAAAAGTTAAGAGAATAGATACACATAAGATAAAAAAAAATGAATAAATTTTAAATAATAAAAAATTAATCCTTCTTAATAGAAGCAGAACGTTGAGAAACAGCAATTCTATCACCAAGAGATAAAGCTAAACCTTGACCCTTTGATCTAATTCTAATATGACCAATAATATTACCAGAAGTTTCTTTTTCGATTGATAGATTAGCTAACGCATCTTCACCAAATACAGATCTTGCATAAAGATTTGCACTTAAAAATTGACAATCCCCTGTTAAACTTGCTGCTGGTGTTAATACTGACATGTTTGTATATTCAATAAGATTATCAAGATATTCTTTGAGTGATAAATCTTTTCCAATATTATTTGGATTATTTCCGGTATTAATATTAACTTTATTCTCCCATTCAAATTCTGTCCACATTGCTCTAAATTGAGTTTCCGTAACCTGTCCAGGGTGAATATAATCCATAATATCAACATGAACATCATTAAGAATAACAATATTATTCTCAGTTGATGATGATCCATCATATACAATATTACCAAAGATAACTCCAGTATCTGTTGACGATACTTTAATTGTTGCTTGAACTGAATGAAATGCATGTGGTCCTAAACTATGAGTGGTTGGTTTTTCAACAACTTTCAAATCACCAAGAGTAGCGAATTCGACACTTAAGTTTTGTAATGTATCAGTTGTTTGATTAACAAGTAAAACGTCAAGTACAATATCAAATTGATGAACTTTAACATAAGCCTCAGCATAAACAGGATCAGAAAATCCTGTAAGTTGAACAACTTTATTAAGTTTAGAAGTAATATCATCAGTAACAGTTTCAGTTCCAGTTGCTTTTGATAAATCAAGTTCAAATTCATCTTGACCTTCAACAGCAGATTTTTTAGCTAATTGTCTAATTCCTAATGTATCATCAACTTGAATTGCATTCTTTGATCTTTCAATTCTATCCTTATCAGCACGTTTTGATTCTTCTGCAACCACCATTGCTTTAAATGCGTCATGAGTATCTTTTAAGAAAACTTCTTCAACAAGAACACTATCATCATTATCAGATAATGCTTTAATACATGACATTATTCTATCAATCGAGTCTTCATCAATTTTAGCCTTAACAAAACCTGATTGACCAACTCTTAAAATTGAAATCATAATAAGCATTGCCTCTGCTCTTAGTAAATTGATATGTTTAGCATCAGTTGAAAGTTTGGAATATCTTAATACAAGTTTAGTTAATGCTGATGATAAAGTTGCTGCAAGATAGTAATCTCCATCAAGGATAAGTTGTCGTAATGGCGGTTTTGATGCAGCTTTAACAGCCTCAAGCCGTGCATTAACTGCCGATTCAGATGTTAATGCCGATTCAGTTGCATATGTTCCATCAGGTAAAATTTTTCTAGTATTAATTGCATTCTTTGTAGCATCGCCATTTGTTGGCACTTCTTCAGATCCATCATTAACAGAATCAAGTAGTCGTTGTTCAGATGCTAAAATTGGAATTTCACCTATGCTAGTTCGAATCTTTCTCCATGAATCTCGAATATCACTTTCACTTGTACAATATTCACCAACAATCCATAACGCACCACGGAATACTTTACCACTTCTAACATCGCCAAGAGTTCCAACGAGACGAGTAACAATTGGTTCTCTTAGATCAGGGAATTTCTCAACAACTTCTTTAACAAATGTAATAACATCAACTGCTGATGCATTATTAAATTCGGATAAGAAATCCATAAGCAAATCAACAACTGATGCTGCAACTTCAACAAATTTAATTGCACATTGATGAATTGAATGAATAAGTAATTGACGATATTCATTACTCTTGTCATAATCTTGCTCAATTGTACGTGCGAGTTCCTTCTTAAGCAATAAAACAACTTCTTCAACATTCTTACTTGATATAAGTTCAAGTGCAATATCCAGTGCTTTACGACGAACATCAACATCATGACTTGAAAGGACACGTAAAATCTCCATTGTAAGTTCACCAAGAACGCCTTCGTGCTTACGACGAAGTTGGTCGACTCTGTCGAGAACGATGAATTTAACATTGTTATCGGGTTCTTTAACAGCTAATTCGATGAATTTCGAGGCAGCTGCCTTAATTGCTGCTGGATTGGAAGTAAGAGCAGTAAGAGCAGTTGCAGCTTCATAGACAACAGTGTTTGAAGATGCTTCAAGAAGATCGAAAACAAGCCGTAAATAACGACCTTTGTTGTTTGCGTTTGTAACTGCATCCTTTCGAATAAATTCAATAATTGCAAGTTGCATCAATTCGTCCATTGTAGGAACAGTATCGTACGATTTTTGCAAGAAAAGTGTGGCGCCCTCAGGATAAACATTCGCAAGAACAACAAACGCATTACGACGACAAATAGAATCACTTTCACTATCAAGGAAACCGAGAACAAGATCAGCAGCATCAGGAATAAGATGATCTGAAAGTGTGTAAATTGAATAAAGTGCAAACACTGCATTCTTGCGAACATATGAATGACGATGTTCAAGACATGTTCGGACTGATGGAATAAGTGGTTCGAGTAATTCGGGTTCTTTGAGTTTACTGAGGAAGCGAAGGGTCGCACCGCGGATGTACTCATTAGGATGCTGTAAGTCGTTTCGAATGGCATTACTATATCACAACAAACGTTAGAGAACTAAATTGAGATGATATCGACTCAATTGAACTCACCAAACAAGAATCATCTCCTGCTTAAGCTTGCCGTCCGGGTTAAGTTTAGGACAGATCTCCCAGTAAAAGTGAAGCAACTTTTTGAGGGCCTTTGACTTTGAAGGCATGACGAATCGAATGACGTGCATCAATAGTGTCGGCATTGGATCGCCATTGAGCATGATGACAAGGATCCGCTTCATTGCCTCGACCTTGATGGGGTCATTGCCTCGCTCGAGCTGGAAACGTAAGTCTTGCAGCGTCGGCTGGTCGACGGACGCGGACTCATGAATGAGCGTGTAAGACGGAGCCTCGACAAGAGCGGCCATTGCTGCTGCTGAGATACTGAGCTGCTGCTGAGCTGCTGCTGCGAATTAGAGGTCACGAGGAGAAGGGGGAAGGAAAAGTGGTGATGGGCGGATGGAAATGGCGGTGAGGAATGGATGCGTTCGCCGTCGCAGCCAAACGAAGACGAAGCCGGTGCTGTGGCACCCAAGGGGCGCCGCGCGTGTTCCGCAGCACGCCCGCAGCTTGCGGCACGTTACGTAACCGCTGACTGGCCGTCTATTTACTTTAGAAAATTAGAGGAATACACGTGACTTGCAAGTCATAGTCTAACCCTGATGTGATTCAGTCACGATAGCTTTGCCTAGAGACAAATCTGAATCATCAGATTACGTTTACTCTCTTATTTTCTGCTCATTGCAATTGTATAATATCTGTTATGGGACTGATAACTCTTACTTGCAAAGGAAGTTGGTATAAAGCCGGCCTACTTTGGAAACTTAAGGGTGTTTGATTCTTTCTCGAAGGCTATCGGTCTGCAGAACTGAGACTGCAAATGACCAAGAAAAAACGAGTGAAAAGGGATTCTGTATAGTCAGATTTACATATGTATATATCTGTATATACTGTATTGCTGTATTATTCTTTATGTAATTTTATAAAGCTAGCTGCATTTTTGCTGAAATATATACTCATTGAGTTAGAATTATACAGAAGTAACAAGGTATCAATGACTCATATGGTAAAGTGTGATTGTTCAAGTGTTCATGTCATAATTAACGTGGCTCTTTGACGGTGTGATACCCAAACACATGGCGGAACAAGTTAAATATATAGGTATCGATATTTATATGGTGAAATGTGATTGTAATCGAGTGATCATGCCATAATTAACGCGCACTTTGACGGAGCGACACCCAAACACATAGCGGACGAAGCTAGATATATAAAAAGTTTCAAGATCCATGCTTCCACTCTTCCATCTCTGAACCTCATTATACTTTTGAATTGAATACTGAGAATCATGAATAACTCAAAAGCAAGCGAATTGTCAACAGAAAAGAAGCGTCATCGTCACTCGGATTTCAACCTCTCGAACTCTCATCGCCCGAGTCATAGTTCCTCTGTAATAGAACTTACAGTATAATAAGACAACTCAATATATACAGCAGTATATATATTCAAGCATCATTAACTATACAAATACAATCAATTCGTAGTACTAGCCCTGCAACTACATCTATTAGAACGGCTTTACATTCTAACAACATGTCGCGTGAACCTGGCCAGCCACGAGGAACAGAGCAATCACGTGACTGCAGCATCACGTGCTGACTGCTGCGCCACGGTGGCTTGAGTATTTGCACTTTGCCCGTACAGTCTCTACAGTACTTTAATTACAGTACCGTACGTACGTACTGTAGCTTAAAAAAATCGATCAAAACCTCGCTTCATTCAGCCCCAGATCGCGGTGCCCACCACAGCACTCTCCATCTACTCGCAAAATGTCACAAGACATTGAGGCGGCGCGAGCGATGTTGGGGGATCACAATGAATGGGAGCAGCAGGGCCAGGGTTTTGACAAGGTCCTTTTTTGGTTGTCTACTCGTCGTCCCAATTGAGGTCATACGGTACGTATTGTTCGCTACGCCGCACATGGACAAGGCAAATGTTTTTGCCGGCTTGCTGGCCATCGACGTGGTCTTACTCACGGGAATTGCTGGTCTGGTGTCCATGACCTGCAGGGGAGGCTGGACCAAGATATCTGCGGTCTTGAAGGAAAAGGGTTGGCGCAGGAAGGGCTTGGTAGCAGAATTTGCGGCCACAATCTGCTTCGGTATCGGCATGGGATTGACATACTGGAAGTACATAGTTAGCAAATAAAGGGCAATAATGTGTTGTGAAAAAAAAAATCTGAGTATTATTGCAATACTGTAAATTTATCTTTATTGACTAATTGTAACTTGTAAGTGGCGCAAATCTATCATTTATTGGCATCTTAAATAATTGTCAAAATGAAACGTATTGTCACGAGACCCAAGCTAGAGTGTCTGACTGAGCCAAGTATACAACGCGCCATCAATAAAAGAACAAGTTCGTTACCGTCAGAGCACTCTAATTCCCACCACTTGAGCTCTTGCCACTCGAATTCCTATCATCCAAATCATAACTAGAGGAATTATGGTGCTACTCGGTGTCGCTAAATGGCATCGGTTTAACTGACACAAAAAAACCATAACTTGATTAATTGTAAATTGTAATGATTCTCAGATCGAGTTATGTAGCAGATGTAATGATTCTCAGATCGAGTTATGTAGCAGATGTAATGGAAGTCCGTCCTAATCGCGTCATCCGAGAATGAAAAATGCTATTTACATTACCACACAGTTTTAACCATTGCAGCATCGCTATACGCTGAACGTATCGCTACTACCCGCAACCTGGAACATCGTCATCGACCTCCGTGGTCTCACCTCCGTTGCTGGGTGTATCACTATCGACATATCATTCTCACCTCCGACTAAAAATGAGTGTTCATTTCGGCCCCAGCTTACTGGCGCGTCATCAAATCCATATACTACCATTGTTGCCCAGTTTTCCAATGGCAGTTGTTTCCTAAGTAATATTCAATTAGTAAACTTTAAAATCAATGAACCCTGACGGCATACGCACATCACTTCAGATAGTAATTGATCAACCATCTTTCCTGTTAAAAATCCATCAATCGATAGTACCACCACATCAGTCGGTTGTTGCTCTTCGCTATAATTATCTCTAAATACAGAGTATGTAGACAACAAGCTATCCACAGCGTCTCCTTGGCATATTCTTTTACTTTTCAAAGACAACAGCGCAGTCCATTCCAAAATATGAAATAGTCCTTCATTCGTAACTTCTTCTTTGTATTTGTTTTTTATATCGGCAGTAATTTTAGCTCCAAGATTGGTAGAAAGTGGTAATATACCTTTACTTGGTGTAAATGGTGGTGATAATACTTTTGTAAGTAAACTTATTGAATGTGATTGCGGATATCGTTTAACATTGAGAAACCCCGGAAGTGGTTTAAGTGGTTCAGTTGATTTGCTAGCCGGATATACGTAAACTAAAAATTGTGCAGCATGTCGTAGTGGTGATGTATTACATGCGTAAAGTAATCGCTCGAATGATTTTTTGCTGGATGTGAAATCTGGATTGCGAAGGTTGATTTCAATTACTGCGGTGAAATTAGTTACGTGAATGTTAGAAAGTAAATGGGAATGTGTACATACAATGTCTTGTTTTTGAAAATTGCGACTTCTTTCCTTGTAATCCAGTCATTTCATAAGTCTCCTTACAGAGAACCATTCGTAGCAAGCCATCATAAATACAGCAGACATCGTCTGTGTCAATATCCCCTAACGACAGTACCAAGCAGTTATCTAATTTATTAGCAAAAGTCCCCAGAAATCAAATATCATTGTATATTTACATACTGCTTTTTATGTATTCGTTTAGAAATTCTGGTCGCAGAAATGATGAGATCGGTGTTGTAGTGTGGAAGTAGTCCCATTCACGAGGACACTCTTGTTTGTTGAACAGCGGCGATTTAGAGAGTACTGACTCGTAGAATTGGGTAGGAACAGTTATATCAACCTGCATTAATTAATACAACATTAGTCTCGGTCTCATTATACAACTGATAATTGAGTGGCATACCTTGCGGTTGAAATGGTGCTTTAGAATCGATGCTCTCACCGGTCTATCTTCATCGTCGCTGTATGTGCATTCTGTGGCAAATGCTTTTGGTTTTGCCTCGTGCTTCGACAGTTGAAACGACGTCGACATCTCCCACTCGTCGTCTCTTCTCTATTATCCTTCTTTTCTTCCGCTCTGCTTCGTGTTGTAGTGGAGTAGTGGTCTTCTCCGAGCAGCCGAGATGTTCGACTGTATGCGATGGCGATCTAGATGCGTGCTGGTACTCTGGTGCCCATGACTAAATTCACACACTGAGCACTCAGTATTAGCTATTCTGGGTCTTGTCCCAACCCTTGCTTGCGCCGCCCCGAACCACCATCGTGCTTTTCTCGCCTCGCCTTCGCCCCGCTGCTATCTTGAGTCCATCTCCATACCTCGCCAGCCCAGTGCGACAACCACTGTCGACTACTCGGCGCTCTGATTAATATTGGCTGTATAGCTATATTCTATGGCGCGTTTCTTTTAAAGGTGAGTTTACTGTTTTCTGAGCTGGTTTGCGGGGTTTTTGGCTTATTGCCGTGGCTGCTGTGCTGGATACTTGGAATATTGCTGCAGCACCGCGTTTGTTGGCCATTCAGTGTTCACGATGTCCAACTGCTGTTTCGGGCACTGTTTAAACTGTACCTAACTCTTCTTCTCCACAGAATGCGAGACATTCATACGCCGGCGAGTTTTGTACCCCACGAAACCAACTCCAACGCCATTTCCCACCGCCACCATCAACACTCTTCGTCCCTGGTCTCCTTTTCTCGTTCTCACCCTCCTTCGCACAGAGACTCAGAGCACTCAGAGCATCCAGCATTGTGGACTCGATATATTCGTGGTCCGCTGCATGAACTCCCGTCAGACTCCTCTGACCCTTCTTCGACAACTGCAATTGCAATAGTCAGGCCTCCTTTGGACCGTGAGGCGTCACCGAGTTCATCATCAATTTCATCAATTTCATCAGGTTCATCTGACGATATTGCAATCAGTGCTGCTGCTACAGCTGCAACTGATATTGACAGCAGTGAGATTCATTCTTCGCTTTTAAACGGTTGGAGTAGATATCGTTTACTAGCATTACGACGTGCACGTGCCTATATTTCAGATTACAATTCACTTTCTCCAAGTCCTGAACCGGAACCTGAGTGCGACGGAGAAGGTGACGGTGACGATTTTAATTCTGCTGCAAGTACAAGTGAATTAATTTCAGCATCTGAAGTATCTAGTGCGGCAGATTCACCTGTTGCTGAAGATTATTCTGTTCAATCAACAGCAAACTCATATTCAAATTTAAGATCGCATTCACAAATGCCTGTTCAAGCTCCAAGCGACCGTATGGTCGTCGATAAAAGACCTGCATTTACAACTCATACAAAAGATTTCAAAGAAAATGAGGAACATGGAATTTTAGAACCTTGTATAACGTCAGCTCCAACTCCTATTCCACTTGAATCTCGCTATGATGGAATACACACTCGCCGTGTTCTTCCACAATCGTCCTCATCTTTCTTAAGATCTGGTTCAAGATTTATGGGTACCCAGCAATCAGGAAAATCAACATATGAAGTTCACGTTGAATTTAAACATGTTAACATGGCTGAGTCATTTGTCTGTGGATATCTTCATATTCAAGGTCTTACAGAAGATCATCCAACGCTTACAACATATTTCGAAGGTGAAATGGTTGGACCAAAATACTCATTTTTGACAAAACGTCGTGATTGGGGTGCTACAGAGAAGACTGATATTGCACATTGGGCAAGATTCGCAAGTTGGAGACCATTAGCAAAACAAGCCAAGATGCCAGATTACGTTCATACGAACTTTGAGCAACGTGAACATATTTATATGAGATGGAAAGAATGTTTCTTAGTACCTGATCATCGAGTCCGTGATATTAATGGAGCTTCGTTTGCTGGATTTTACTATATTTGCTTTAATCAAATAACCGGTTCAGTATCTGGATTATATTTCCATCAAAGTTCAGAAAAATTCCAACAGCTGGAATTAACTCATGTTAGTGATCGAGGAAATTACTACGGCTATGAATTCCGATGATTTTTACAATTTATTGAAAGCTAAAAAAGTATAGTTGGTTGGAATTTATTACCGTTAGATTAAATGCAATGGTTAGTTAAGTCAAGTCGGTTTCTTAGGTGGTGTTAATTGGTATTTTAATTTGTATTTTTTTATTCAATATGTTTATTGTTAGCTTATATATCTGTACGGTATTTTCCTTGCGGTTTCCCGTCTATTTAGTTAATTAAACTCTATAGTTATAATATAATTAAAATACGTGCGTAATATAGTTTGCAGCTGAAGTAAACAAAGACCAAATTACGTCACGCTAGAGATCACGTGCACTCCACTTTGAATTATCGTCAATCTTCGTGGCACATTTGATACAATTCGTCACCACCAAGATCATGAATTAAAAATATCTGAACAACGGATCTAGTAAACAAACGAATAAATTAAAATATACATAACGCGTCAATTGCTTGGATTTATAGATTCAACTATTAAATAAAATATGGAATTATTACATCATGACGTTGATGATGTTACAACAAGTCGTGGAAATAATGGACTGGAAAACGAAATCAATAGAAATGAAGGATTAAATGAACATGATACAGGTGTTGAAGTTGATGATTTGGAATTAGATGGAGTCAACAGTGTTATTGAAAGTGTGGATATGCAAATTGATCCAAGAATGTTATATGGTGAGCATGACTCAAACTCACATTCAAATTCTAATTCAAATTCACATAGTACTGGTACAGATATTGATAATGAAGTTGATGTAGATGACGATGAATTATTATTACAATCTAATAATGAAGTTGAAAGATCTTCTGTATTTGATGAACCGGTTCTATTATTAACTCAAGATAACGTTTTAAATGGAACAACTCATGAACATCAACATGATGAACTTGAATTTCAACAACCTACTCGACGGAATTTATCAAATCAAGTATCATTAAATAATGAAAATCAAACAGATTCAAATAATATCGATATTACAGCAAATATTGGAAACGTTGCAAGTGATAATATAAATCAAGAACCAACGTTATTAACAGATCAAATAATTTCAACGGAAGAAATCACTGTATTTCATTGTCCAGTTCCATCATGTCCAACCAAAACATATGCGAAAAGAGGTAAACGAGCGATTTTAAGACATTTAAAACATCAAGAATCAGATAGTGCACATTTAGCAGCATTAATTTATTTTACAAAAAATAAAGCAACAATGACACAGAGAGAAAGATCAAGAAAAACTTCTGCTACATATAGAGAAAAACATAATGCGATTGCAAAACAACAAGCTCAAGTTATTGGTGTACCATATCTTGCACCATTATATAATTCAGTATTAGTTAAAAAACACGAAGCTTATGTTCGAAAAAAAGTTAAGTCAGCTTTGGATGCAATTCCTGCTCCAAATTGGAATATTCGGCCGCGACCACCGCCAATTCGAAAACAAGATGGACAAATAGCTGAAAAAATGGAAGCCCAATTCGAAAAACCACAGCCGAATGTATTTTGGATTTTACAAGAATACGATTCAAGTATTTACTTTCCATTAGGAGCTGATTTATGTTCAATTATCACAAAAGATGGTGGTGAATATTATAAAAGAAGACTTAATGAATTACGAGAATTGTTACCGGAGAAAATTAAACAAATTGAAATTTGCTCAGAACAGTTAAATGATATGAACGAATTAAATAAAGCAAGTAATGAGTTTGTACTATGGAAAAGACAAGATGATTTAAATAAAGCAAAAGAAAAGTTAGATAGAGAGAGATATGAAAAAGAATGTGAATTAATGATTGCAGAAATCAAAGAATATGAAAGAGAAAGAACTGAAGAAGGAATTGAGTTAAAAGTTGCAGAAGAAATGAACAAATGGAGAGATCAAATGGGTGAAAAGTTAAGAATTAAATGGGAAGCTGGATTGAAAGAAGGATTGACTACAGTTGATCAAAATGTTGAAAATCAGAATGAGAATGTAAATATGAATATTGAACAGTCAGAAGATAGTATGGCTCAAGATAAAGTTGAAGTAGAAGAAAATATATCTGTTGTAAGTGAAGTTCAATCCATTGATAGTATGGAAGATATGGAAATGCATTTAGAACATCATGTTGATCAAGAAGATTTAATTCAAGCCGATCATGCTCGTGCAGTTGCTGTTGCTAATCAAGTTATTTCTCAAGGTGGTCAATTTTAAAGTGTCACATTTATTAATGCGATGTATTTTTAATTGTAAATTATGTATATTGTATTGTATTGGTTTTTTAGGATTGGAGTCTTACGTTTTGGAGTATGTTGCATATTTGGAGTAATATAAGTCTGACTGCAGACAATTCATTGAAATTCACCGTACTATAGTATAAAACAATAATAATTCATAACGTAAAATAAAATAAGAACACCTTAAAACATGAAACTGGTATCATAGAAAGTGGAAAGTGCAATTGCAAATAAGCCTCATTAATAAAACAAGAATAATACAATAAAATGAATAATGTCGTAAGTTGATGATGATTCAAACTTAACTTAATTAATCTATCTTATCTGGTCATTTGAAGATTATATATAAAAGTCGTGAAGATGAAAGTTATAACATACTAACAAATGAATTGAATTGTAGACATTAGAAGAAAAAGATACAGTAAATGGATGATGATATTTAGTTTGAATTTAATTAAAATGAATTAATAAACCAAATATATTTAATTGTTATAAATTAAATGTAATGTCATTAAACTTGAATGTTGAATTTGCTGAAAACAAAGATAAAAACATGGTCACCATATTGAAAATACCGATTTGAAAACGCCTTTGAAAATGATTAATTGAATGTAACAAAAGTTAGAATAAAAAAGGATGTTGAAATGTGATTAATATGTATAAAGAATTTAATAAACATGATTATAAAATCAAAGTTCCCTCGCGATAGATTTTTCGCTTGTATAATGGTGTATTTATGTTATCTTACATATATTGACGACGATGGTCACGTTCACGATAATGGTGATTACCATTTTGACGATGATGAAAATCACGAGTTGAAGAATTTCCATTTCCATTTCCATTACCATTAGTAGAACCATCATCACTTTCAGTATTCAATCTAACATGATCGCCATTTCCACCATTGCTGTTGTTGTTATTAACTCCATCAGATGTTTGAACTGGACCAGACGATGATGAGTTATTTAAATCAATATTATTAGATGACGCTGAAATTTGTCCTGAAGATTGTTGATTACGATATCTATCAACTGCCCAAGCACATTTTGAACCCCATTTTGATCCTCGCAATGATACCATATGTCGTTTAATTTGTGCTGCAACTAGATCTTTCTGTGGTTTCGTCGCACTATAAAGAATATATTGGATTAAATAATTCCCATACGCATCTGACGCAACTAAATGTAACAACGAAAATGGTCAGTATAAATTCATCAAGCATAAGTGAATTAAAAATATAATAAAAAAAAGATCAAAAAGCAAAAGTCAGTGAATTAAAAAGTATCATACTGTCAATTAATGGAATGCGAGGTCTATCAGGTCTTCCATCACAAATTTTAGCTAGATAGCGATCAACAGCTTCAGGTCCACGGCATTTGATCATTTTCTCAATAACTTTGGAAGCATATTGATCCATTGAATAAGCAACTGAATTTGCAATAACAATTTGCATAACACTTTCAGCATCTTTTGTCGATCCATGCTCAATCATATGTTGAACAACCCAATTTCCCCATTGACCACGGGCGATAACATCAAGATTTTCAATAACTTCTTCAATACATGGTCGTTTATCTTCTTCAATACAATTTTCAAATATATTTTGAACAACAAGACTTCCTGTTTCTCCTAATGCTACTTTTGTCCACATTCCTTTAAGTTCTTGATTGACATATTTCATTATTGCTGGTGGTGTTCCTTCCCATCTTAATTCAAACAATTTTTGCCATACGTGGCATGCATATCTGTGTACAACAGTTTCAGTAACTCGACTAAGTAATTCCATAACCATTTGAGCGCGAGTTGCTTCATCAACACTATCAAGTGCTCTTTGAACAACATGGCATCCAAATGAATCTTTTGCTAATGAAAGAACTTTGCCTTTGATTGCGTTTGCAATATTTGAAACTTGTTCAGGAGTACCATGATCAAAACATCTTTGAACCAAGAAATTTCCAAATCTGTTAACCATTAATGAATATGCTTGTTCAATAATAGCTTCAATTATCATATACTTCTGCTCGGTTGTTCCCATTTTCAGCTTCTGTTGCAAAAATATTGATGCTTGTTGATCATTATATTTAACAATCTTATCAACAATATATTTCCAATCACAGTTAATAGGACGTTCAAGTAATTGACGATAATTAATTGGTTCAGTTAACGTAACAAATTTCATTTGATTATCGGTTACACCAGCGTATTTCATTTGTTGATTATCATTATTATCAAAAGTTGCAGGCATATAATCAAAATTATCAAGAGCGCGATTTGCAGCTCCACATGTTTGATTTGAAGACATATTCAATCCAGCATTTCCAGACCAAATAGTTGAACCGAGACCACTATATGTAGTTTGTTGCTGATGACGGCGTTTTGCTGGCGCACCTAACATTGGTGAACGTGAATGAGTCTGCTCAAGTGACGATGGTGGTCTAGGTGATGAGGACGACTGGGCTGATTGCCATGGATGAAATGATGGTGCATTGTATGATAAATTAAATGAAGAACTCTTTGGAGATTCAGTTTGTTGAGCTGGCAACATGAATGATTGAGATTGATCAAGTCCATACATTTGTTGATGTGGCGACTGCATCTGCGGCTGTTGAACCTGGGGAGCTTTCCAAATATTCTGACTACCGATAGGCGCTGATGTAAACGACGAAGAAAATGCAGGAGCAAACTTGTCAGAAAATTTGAATCCAGTGTCATCCTTGGGGGATGCACTGATTGGTGTAGGTAATCCAGTGATAGTACTTGCAGCAATAGGCCAAAGAGATGTATCAAATGTAGTTGGCATAGCTGGCGCAGTACTATCATTCATTGGAGCAAACGGATTAGCGTCACCATTTTGAGCGTTCAGAAGTAGCTTTTTTTGCATATCAATCAACTTAGCCTGGTGCTCGAGTTTCATGAATAACATATCCCTGTCAGATTGGACTGGAGCGGTGGACGACATGTCCGACGCGTCGGTGAATACGAGTCCAGATTGAGGAATAGGATTAAGATCATTATCAAGATCGATCAGGCTTGATCCAGAAGCAATAGCTGATGCGGTCATAGTTGAAGCTGTTGGAAATGCAGGGGGCAGTGAGATTGCCTCGAGCAGAGAGGTGGAGAGCACCGGGGTCTCGTTGGAAACCTGGCGGAGACGCTGGTCCACGGAGACGGAGGCGGTGTCTGGGGCCGCCGACATGGCTGATATCGCGATAGTTGATGCAGAAGTGCTGGTGTTGTTGTTGTGCAGAAGCTGTTGCTATGGGGATGGCGATGGCGACGGGGCGGTGGTGGTGGAGTATAAACGGGGCAGGTGCAGAGCGGCACCGGACGGCGAACTTGCGCTGGCGGCGCCGTGGGTAAACAAAGCCCGCCAGGCCAGGCCGGATCCCAACGCGTTGTTTATCCGCACCAACGCCGATCCAGAGATGAGCCTCCTGCGTCTGGTCGATCATCCCCGGGTTAGTGGGCGCCGCATTGGAGCTTCGTCTGGCTTATTGTGGGTGCAGAACAGCGTCCCCGCGTTCTGCTATTAATCGCTATTGAACTTGGTTTCTAGCCAAGCTTCCGCTGATAACACTGTAGCATTCATATTGTCATGCTATGTTACACATCTTATTGGTATAACTATTACAAATCGATTTATTAAATTAAGCCGTCCATCACTATATACAGTTTAAACATCCAACCTACATGAATAATACGGTGCACTCATTACACTTGCACGGCACTTGCCGCACTCTGCCCATTCCGCCCAACCTCCTTACTCAACAGTCTCGATTTACTCTCACATCCGGCACAATTATGCATAACCTCATGTGCAAATACATCACAGTCGATACAGAAATGTTCTTTGCATAATTCGCATTGAAATCTTCCTGTGACAGTTGATGCAGTTGATCCATTTGAACTGGTTGATGCACCCAATTGACCAGCTGTTCGACCTGCGCCCGCCGTTCCTGCACTACGTAATTCGCCATTCAACGTAAGTTGAGCCTGTGTCATGAATGGCTTCTGACATGCAAAACATGCACTACTTTTCTTAGCTTCATCCCAGTCAACTTCCGTCCAATTTTTAATAGGCATTAAATGATGGTATGATCTTGCCAAATGAGTTGATAAAATCAAAGTAATTCCACAAGCAGGACATTCTGATGGTAATGAGCAAATTTTTATTTTACATCTTGGACAAATATATCCCCCTTTTATTAATTTCGAATGGCATCCACAAAATGAAGGTGTAGACTCAACAATTCGACTTGGAAATCCCATTCTCATTAATTCTGAACCTTGTGTAACATATGCATCTGTAGTTGAACTTGACCCATCATTTAATTTCTTTCCTTTTTTACTTTTAGTTGCTGCAGGCGGTGTACAAGCTGCAAATAATAATTCTCTAAAATGTTGCTCATTAAGAACAACTCCATAATTTGATGCTGCATCTCCGTCGTTGGTTTGTTTACATAGTTCTCGACAAACTGCTACTTCTGCTGCTAAGCCAACAATTCGAACTCGTACTTTTTCACTCTCAAGTGTATTTATTGTATTATGAATGTCACCTGGATCTGTTGATGACAGTGCTCCGAATATTATGACTACTTCTCGTGTGCCGTGTGATGGAACATGGCTATTTCGTTAGTTCTTGAATTCAAAACGATAATGGTTAATAATACATACTATAAAGCAGCTCTAGCCATCTCCAAAGCATTCTGCAGCGACGGATCTCCTGACGGTTCTTTTGCTTTTAAGTCTTGTAACGCAGCAGTATGATCTACTGCATTCCCCCCTAAGGGAGAAATCAGAGTTGCGACACCATCTTTCATTCCCACTATTCCTAATTGTGAAATTGGATTTTGTTCATAAAATTCAGTTATAAATTGAGTTGCATTTGTTAATGTTAACATATATCTATTCGGTCTTAGATCTTTATCATTCATTGCATCACTCATATCTAACACCAAAATTAAATGACGAATAATTCCTCTTTGTAATGGTGTTGCATTATAATGTAGTCTTTTCCGTTTATTAGCTTGAACAATTCCTGCAACAACTCCTGCTAAACTACCTCCTTCATCTTCTTGTACAATATCCCATGGTCTTTGAATCGAATCTTCCCATACATATCCACCTCCAGTTGATGATCGAAGCTCAGCATTAGCTACTCGACTAGTCGTTGCATTGGAAGATCCATAATCACCATCTGGTGATGAGATGTTCCCATACGAATCCTCGGAATCCGACATCTTCACTTTCCTTTACGTGAAGATGTTCTCCCGCGGTGATTGATGGTGATGTAATAACTGATCTGATTTCTTTAATCAACGCCTGAGATCAATCGCGCTGATCTAAGGGATCTGTATCAATTCTCTAAGCCTACAGTATGCTTACACATTCGCTTCACTCGCTTAAAATATATTTTTGAGCATCTTTATTCTCATCTACTTTATCCAACCTCGCAAATACACTAAATAACACGAATCAACAAACATAATAACAATAATAATCACAATAGTAAATACATGACAGTAACACTAAGCAATTCTCACACAAAAAAAAAAAAGAAATACAGATGAAAACGAATTAACGAATGACGCCATTGGTAATACAAAGTTTAAACAAACAATGAACTGAAAAAAATGAACAATTTTCAATGCGAAATTAAATGAAATTAAAATGGCAATGGTATATAAATCCCAAAAATAGCAGAGAATATTATGTATAATGAAAAATATGAGTTACATGGTGAAAGAAATGCGAATCACAAACTTGGTGAGTGGTGGATTATATCTCACGAATCTCACGCATCTCACTTGGCCATGGCGCACCGGCAATCCATTCATCGTCCTCAGTAATACTGATCCAGTATGCCCATAAAGTTCCGAATGAAATCAAAGTCATTAAACATGCGAATAATGAACCATCAATAGCACCATTTGTACCATCACAGATATACCGTGAGACGACAAATTCAAAGATTTGACCGACTGCAAATGAAAGGAAAGCTAGTATAAGAAGGAATAATGGCTTGCGTTCTCGAAGTACCCGAATGACTAAGTTGAGCTCGAGGATAAAGTACACGACAACTGCAATCAGTGGGAAGAGAAGGTAGGTGGAGTATACTGCATAGTTTCGGAAGAGATCTGGACGATCAGGCGCAGCGTCGAATTGACCAGCCCAGTTGAATGCAGAGTTGAGTGCTATAAAACCTGTGCCGACGAACACTGCAACGGCAGATCCGAGGGTGAGTGTGACGGAGAGGAAACCACCATCGGGGAGGAACTGGTAGGCGACGATGGCGTTGACGAGAAGTAGCCATGCGGTTGTGCAAGTGGCGGCGATCTCAATGGCACTGAAGTAGATGAGAACATGCGTGCTGAAAATGAAACCACCACTAGCAACGATTGCAGAGAGTGAAAGAAGCGTGTATGAAACGTAGAGGATTTGCATCTCGACACGGCCGACGGCACGAGTTCGCCGCCGTGAGTGCAGTATGAAGAGCAGTGAGAGAACAGCGGCGAAGAAGGACAAGATGACGAGACCTAAATTGCCGACTTGGCCTCCATTCCGAGCTTGGAAGCCAGTAAGTTCGCAGTATTTGGGTAGATCTTGGAAGAGCTAGACGGAGAAGTTAGCAATGTGCCGCGATTTGCAGGTGATAGGCCGCGCGGCAGTGCGAACAGCGGCGGAGGGAAGAGACAAAGACGTACATTGCATGCAGGGAGAGTTGAGTAGTAACAGAAGTTCTATAAGTAAAGTTAGTAGTGAAGCTGAGTAAAAAGAGGTGCAGTTGACCAAGAACAGGCCGAGAAAAAGCACGCGGGCGCTTGGTCGGTGAGCTCGTACAGCACGATAGTACGCACATTGAAGTTTCCGTAGTTTGTCGCCATGGCAGAGCGGTTTCGGAAGACGCGAGGCGGGTGCGGCAGTGACAGCGGGTGCTGTTCAGTAGAGCTAAGTAAAAGTGAAGAAGCACGCCGGAAGAGGAAGAGTCGAGGAGTGACAACCGAGAAGTGTTCTGCAACGACGTGGTGAAGTGGTGATGTTGTGATTGTGAACAGTGGGAGCAAAAAAGAACGAGCACAACAAGCGTGGCTAAAGTGGTGCCGGGAGAGCCCCTTGCGACACGCATGTGGCCCGCGCGAACTGCCCCGGAATAAACTGGAGCAGCGCCAGGATTTTGTTGCTACACCGCAGCAACAAGAATGCTTGGCCCACAGTACAAGTCGTGTCCACTCCACCAACCTTCCTCTGCTTCACCACTCCTCCGTTTCCACTCTCAGCATCACCACTCCGCAGTCGTCCTGGCCGCTCTTTCCACACTCTCCACCTCGTCCGCGCTCCGGGCCCTGCGCCTCCTCGTTCCGGTCGTTCTGGGCGTTCTGCGTGCCTGATCCAGCCAGCGATCCCGCGCTCTGACTCGCGGGCTAGCTGCCTCGCAACGCCCGTCTTCTCGGCAGCCCCGTTTCGCGCGTCCCTCGCAGTAGCTGCCTGCGCTGAACCACCATGGAAGCCGCCGAAGCGCTGCATCACGACGGACTGCTGCGTCTCCAGCAATTGCAGCAGCTCCAGCAGCAGCACATCCAGCAGCAGAACATGCAACTCGCCGTCGACACCGGCGCGTCTTCGCACGACCACGGCTTTGTTCACGGCAGCAGCGAAGACCAAGACGCAATGCTCGACGGCGGTATTGCTATTCCAGACTTCGACGACTTCTCGTCCTACTCGCCGCCTCCGCAGCCACTGAACGCGTCCATGCCTGCACTTCTTCCCCAGGTCCAACACGAGCACCCGCTTGCTCCTCCAGTTGTCTCGTCTCAGTCCGCGCCGGCCGTCCCTGGCCTGCAACCCCCAGCTCA
This sequence comes from Myxozyma kluyveri, assembly GCA_030568365.1. Taxonomy (NCBI): domain Eukaryota; kingdom Fungi; phylum Ascomycota; class Lipomycetes; order Lipomycetales; family Lipomycetaceae; genus Myxozyma; species Myxozyma kluyveri. The sequence continues at coordinate 45,485 of JAJLTX010000050.1, forward strand.
GATAGTGTCCTCGACTGCTCCGTCGCCATCGCCACCATCGCCCGCTGTTGTCTACCCACGCTCAGTTCCTGCCGACGACGCTACAGTCGCGACCTCAATTCACGTCTCGACATCCTCCGTCGTCTCGAGCGTCAACTCGCTGTCCCTCAACCAACCGGTGCTCACCACCACCATCTCGTCCAATTCTCTTCCTCCGAGTCCTTCGTCTGGGTCAGGTCCATTTTTCAAGCAGAACACTTCACAAACAGCACTTCACCAGCAGTTTCCTCAGCCAATGCCATCAATACCGGTTACTCGTCTACAGCGCTCGGCATCTGCCGCTGCACCACCAACTCCACCGATGCCCCAGATGCCTCAACCAACGACACCTCAACGATCTGGAGCTGCAACTGACTTACGACGACAAGGCTACGGCAATACAAACAGACCTCAACTTCCACGATCATTCTCATTGGGAGGTGCCAGTGCTCGCAAGAATAATCGGAATGTCCCGCTCGCTTCGTTTACCAACGCGCAGCAGAATACTTCCCCGCTGAGGTCACTTGCTCCGCAACAGCCTCACGGTCCGGAGCCAATTACTCCAGCTGAGTATTCCTTGCACATTGTTTTCACACAAGTACGTTCCATTCTTATTCATTCTTTTTGTATTTACTGTACTAACGCAAGCAGTTTGTGAGGCAAGCCGAGAAAAAGCTCAATCTTTGTCTATCGTTTCCATCTGACGATGAGCAACCGATAACAACACTATTGGGCGTTGGTGCGGATCCTGTTTTCGACAAGATCCTTCAATCGCTAGGGTATATTGCACGACAAAAACCACGGCCAGTAATTGATGCAGTAATGTTTTGGAGAAAATCGAAATCAGAAGCTGCAACTGCTGCTGCTCGTGAACGATCTGCTTCATTACAACAACAAGTTCAGGAACAACTTATACCACCCGATGCTCAGAAAGCTGGAATGCAAAGTCCGTCATTACAAAATTTTCGACATAAAGTTAGTAAGAGTTTGTCTGAGCATTCACCAATAACCCATCGGAGGAAAAGTCCTGTCAGAAGTCCGGCAAATCCGCAGCAACCACTACAAGCTACAACTGCGTCAAGTGCATTTACAAATTATTTTGGAATTAATCGACAAAAGAGTACGAATCCTGTTTCTACACATAGCAGCAGTGCACCAACTACTTCGTCAAAGATTGATCCTGTTCAACAAGCGGATCGGAAAAACTTTGTTTCGATTTACATTTTATGTCGGGTACTGATCGAGGTTGTTAGGCAAACGTCAACTGATGTACTTGGTGATGAAATGGGTGATCGCTTGGAGGAGATTGTGTTTAGGCAGATTAAAACTAGTGATCCGAATCTGGTTACGTCAAGTAAGATTAGGATGGCTAATTGGAGATTGTTTGCAGAATTGCTAGGAGAAATGTCGAGATTAAGGTTTACAAGTGTTACGGATAGATTTATTTCAGAGCTGGAATTGTACAAAGGTGATTCACATACAAAAGAACAAGAGCAAAGTGTGCAGATCGTTGTTCATGGAATGGAATACATTCAAATTAAAGTTCGTATTACCGTATATCTGACTAATAAATTTTTGCTAACTAATATGCACAGACATATCCTATGGATGCATTTGAAGATTCTGCAGACTTCATCGAATCAATATGCAAATTTTTTGTTCAATCACACGGTCATCGAGTTAAGCTTGCGTATTGTGAAATTCTAAACTACTTGCTTCTTACGGTTGCTGGTGTCGCTACAGCCGAAGTTAATCATCCAGTATGGAATAATGCAATCGATGTTACATATCCTAAAGTTTTACAAATGCTCACAAAACAACGGTATTGGGCAAAATCATTTCAACTTGCTTGTACTTTGTTATGTGTTGCACCAACTGAATTGTTTTCGTCAAATTGGGTAGCACTTATTGAATCAAATTACAGTAAATTAAAAGATCCAAAATGCCGAGTTGTTGTTATTACTTGCATTGCTAGATTACTATGGGTATATTTACGTCGTTGTTCAGAATCTTATAATAATGTCGTTCGTCGATTAGATGGAATTACAAAAACACTATTTCCTACTGGAACAAAGAAACCATGGTTGACCGTTGACAGAAGTGTTGTTAATTCATGTGTACAATTGATTCGATTTATTGGATGGAGTCAGCCAGAATATTGTGTAAAAAATGTCATTTATCCACTTCTGAGTAGTGATATTTTATTCGCAATGAGCGAGACAAATTTCTCAATTGAAAGCTTATCACCTGAACGAATGCTTGTTGGAATTCGATCGTTTCTTGAAATACTTTCTGATAAGTCCAAGAATGTGCCACCTCCATTTTACGCAGCACCACCGCCACCGCGACAAGCAACATATCCAATAAATGAAGTTCCTGAGACAAATGATCCACCAGAACCTCCAGCAATGCTTAAAGAGTATCACAGTCACTTTTCGCGTTTGCTGGGTAAAATCATGTTGATTTGTGATTCAAATTTTGGTAGTCAAGCTGTTTTGGATGATAAATTGAGTCGTCAACCAAGGACTCCCAGTACACCATTTTCATTTTCATCTGGAAGTAGTGCACAAAGCAATCCAGAAATTGTTGAAGCAAATTTCGAATTATTACTTACAGTATTTGAAGCAATTCCGTTATGTGTTCCGCAAAATGTTAGTTTTTCTAAAATTGTGGAAATCTTATGCAAAGGAACTGCACATCCCGATACAAGAGTTGCAGCAGCAGCAGCAAATGCACTTAAAAGTCTCGCAAAAGGTGGTAAATATCCTCCACAAGTTATTGTTACTGGATTTGCTAGGTTTATTTTCAGTTTTGAAGAACGCGGCGTCTTATTCACTGAACGTGGTGTACTGGTTAATGCGACAACTACGGCAAATGCTGAAAATATTCTTAGATTATATGTCCAGTTATTACTTATTTGGATTCAAGTTATTCGAGATAAGACTACAAAAATCAGAGAAGCGAGTGCTGAGAATCTATCGTTTCCAACTCAAATTTCAGATGAATTACTTAATCGAAGTGAAGAAATGGAAGCAACATCAGTTTGGTCTGTAATTGAAGAAGTTGAAAGTAATGGACTTTTCTTTCTTTGCAGTCAGAGTAATATTTTACGTGCATATGCTATTGCTATTTTAAGATTAATTCGAGATTTTGATGTCGCACTTAATGATCAAATGGAAGTTTTAAATATGCCAAAAATGAATCCTCATGATGGTATGAATCGAATTATTGAAGTATTAGAGGCCAAAGATGGTGCTGGTATATTACCATCAGATACATCAATTGCAACACTTTATGAAAACATGTCAACAGCAGAAAGATTAAGAGTTGCACAGCTTCAAAGAGATCTTAAAGATGCCCCAATTCAAGGAATTTTGATTCATTTAGCACAATTTGATTCAGGTGTTGATTCAGCAATTTGGTTACGAGTATTTCCTAAATTTCTTGCAAGATGTTTAGAGCTATTTCCAATGCCAGTTGCTTTATGCCGAGATCGTGTTTGTACTAGAATTTTACAATTACATAAACCATTACTTGAAACAATTGATGCTTTTCATCGTCAAGTTGCTGGTGATGATAGTGCAAATATCAAAAATGGATTAAAAGTTCATCCTGAGATTTTAATTGAACAATGGAAGCTATATTTAATTGTTGCTTGTTGTACTGTTACTGCAACAGATGATCCAGAAGAGCAATTAACTAAAAAGTCTCAGCAAAAGAAAAAGGGACATTTATCTCTAACTGTTCCATATACAAGAATTACATCAGGAATGGCCTTATTTAAATCGGTTATTCCACTTTTACAAACTGATTATGCATTAGTTCGCGAGGCTTTATTGGCTGGTTTATCTTCGATTAATATTAATTTGTATAAAACATTAATTGAAAGTTTACAACCAATGATGGCAATTACAATTGGTAAAAAACAAAATAATAATAAACATAATACTTCAAGTAATGGAACGCAAGGCACACCACCAGCATCACCAACGACAAATAATAGTACAGGACATCATTGGAGACGTGCACGAAAACAAAATTGGTTACGAATGGAAATTACTCATGTTTTACAGTTAACAGCACACTTCTTGAAAGAACCAATTATTTATAATGACGGTTGGATTCTTGATACTTTAATTGAATATGTTAAAGATACAAAACGATTTTTATCACAACCTGAAGTTGCCGTTGATTGGGAATATCAGCGTTTACGTAGATTTTTTTGTGGATTTATGCAAACGTTATACGAAAGTATTCAATTAACGTCAACTCCATCAAGATGGCTACCATTTGAAGCAAGAGTTTCATTATTCACAATGATTGAAGAATGGTGTGGATATGGACAATATGCACAGCTAGCACAGTCAAGGAATGAAAAAATGAAGAAAACTGCTTTAGAACAATGTCGAGATGCAGCTGAGCAAGGAATGTTATTAGCTTCATTAGAAGTTGAAAGAGGTGCTTTGGAATTAGCTGCATTATACTCAATGGCATCAATTATGAATGGTCCATTAACAGAAACTGTTGAAAGTCAAGGTGCACAAGCTGCGCTATTGTCATTTGATATTCCAGCAATTTTTACATGGACACATGCCGTTTTCAGAAGTAATTCAGAAAAATTTCATGCAGTTGGAAAAAAAATTATTGTTAATATGCTGAAATCAAATGGTGATCATGAAGGTTTACTAACTAATATTGTTTCATTTTGTTATAATGACAATCTTGGACCAAGAGCAAGTGAAAGTTATTTCTTTGCAGTTGCAGATGTTTTAATTGAAAATAGTAATTATCCATGTGAAATGTGGCAGCCTATTGCATTAGGATTGTTTAAAATTGGAGATGAAAGATTATCAGTTCGAGTTAAAGCAGGTCAATTATTAAAAGCAATTGAAAATAGATTCTATGGGAAATCAAGTGTTCAAGATTATGAAATTAGTATTTCTGATAGAACTACTGCAATTTATAAACGTGCTCAATTTAATTTATCAAATCAATTTGCTCTTGATTATGATGATTTAAAGTACTCAATTTTTTCAGAATTAACATTGTATTTTCATGTTGTAAGTCCTTCACTTCGACGTGATATTCTGGCAATTATGATTCCATGGTTATCAACAATTGAATTACAACTTGATCCCCATGGTAAAAATCCCTCACAGTCCGCATACATGGTAATGACGAATTTAATTGAAATTACAGTTCGATTTAGTAATGTGATACAAAATGAGATTGAAGTATTATGGGTTACACTTGCATCAAACAGACATATGGGGAATGTTCGAGCAATTTTAGATTTCTTGATTAATACAGGAGTTGAAAAACGCGATCCGGCATTTGTTGAATATAGTAAACAAATTGTTGTATATCTTGCAACAACACCTGCGGGAGCTAAACTTGTTGAAGCTTTAGTTGCTTATATTCAACCTACAAGTATGCTTTCAACGTCAAATGAACAGCCTCGTGATTATTCCGATGCAAAGGATATGTTTCCTTATGTATCTGATTTGTCGGCAGTATTACCACCGGCGAATAAACAGGTCAGTCTATTTTATTTAAATATATTATTAGGAGATTATTAACTGTGTTAGATGCGATTTTCAATTGGACAACTTGCAATGATTTTATTAGTTGACTTGCTTGTTAATCCAGTTGCAGCAATGTCAGAAAATCTTGCATTACTTCTTCAAATTGTATTCATTCTTCTTGATCATTATAATCAACTTGTGCATGAACAAGCTCGAGAATTGCTAGTTCATTTGATTCATGAATTAACATTAGCTGAGGATTCAGAAATTGATAGTCAACAATATAGTTCAACAGCTGAATTTATTGATTTAATTCGAAAACGAGATCCACAAACAACATGGTTTTATGATGACTTATATCTTGATGAAGGTGCAATGAGAAAACCTAAAAATATGGATGATATGGTTAATAAAGTTTTAGAATTATTCAGTGGAAAATATGTTAATTTACAACAAGAATGGGCTAAAATTGCATTAAATTGGGCAACAACATGTCCAGTTCGACATTTTGCATGCCGATCATTTCAAATTTTTAGATCTGTTTTCGTTTCAATTGATCAGAGTATGCTTGCAGATATGCTTGTTAGATTATCAAATACAATTGCAGATTTAAATGCAGATATTCAAAATTTTGCAATGCAAATTTTAATGACTTTACATGAATTTGTATTAAGTCATGAACCTTCAAAATTAATTGAATTACCACAAATATTCTGGGCAACTGTTGCAAGTATGCATTCCATTCATCAGCAAGAATTTATTGAAAGTACTTCAATTATGGGTAGTTTAATGGATAAATTAAATCTTGGTGATCCTGAAGTTGTTAATATTATAATGTCAGTATTCCCTTCTCGTTGGGAAAGTGGTGAATTCGAAGGTGTGCAAAAATTACTATTACCTGGATTATCTTCAAGTAAATCATATGATTTAACATTACAAGTTCTTAATAGACTTAATAAGATTGAAGCAAATAGTTTAATTGGGGATTCAGATTTAGTATTTTTATATGCGAATTTGATAAACTTACCAAGATTTTCACATGCACTTGAAACTGGGGAAATTAATGATGAAATTATTGAATCTGCTGAAACATTAGTTGAAATGGCAAATGCAAGAAATTTATCTGCATTAGCACGAATTTTAAATTCTTTTGCGAAAGGTAGATTTAGAGTTAAAGATGATTTCATGAGACAAATTGTTCATTCTTTTCAAGCTACTTTGTTTTATGAAAATGAAGCAAGAATTATGGTGTTTTTGTTAGGTATTTTATCTAATAGTATTGAATATGTTAGGATTGAAACAATGGAATATTTGAAATATATGTTCCCTTTGATTGATATGCAAAAACCTGAATTTTTGGCAATTGGAGCAGATTTAATTTCACCGCTGCTAAGATTATTACAAACAGAGTATGCTGAACAAGCATTACAAGTTCTTGATGAAGCAACTTATATTCCAGGTACAGAAATGGATAGACAAGTTTTAAGAGCTTCCTTAGGTGGTAGATCATTAATGAGTAGAAGAGAAGATATCGAAAGTACTGCAACTACATTTGGTATTCCTGATGAAAATGGTTGGGCTGTTCCATTACCTGCAGTTAGAGTTTCTTTAACTAGAAGTGATGTGCATGCTGTATTTTATTCTTGTGATGTGGCTAATCCTGATTATCAATCACTTACACCAGATACAGTTGTTCAATTTTCAAGAGATGAATACAGAACATTTAGAGCTGATGGTGCAAGACAATATATTCTTGAGCAACGGAATAAATATGCAGCTGGAAGAAATAATAATGTACAAACAATTCAACAACAACAATTGCAACAACAAAATCAACAACAGGTACAACAATTATTACAACCACGTCAACAATTACAACAACAATTACAACAACAACATATTCAAGAAGTTCAAAAATATTCTGGATTACCTGACGATGGATATTTTGGTGGTGCTTTTAATATCGGTGCAACTAGAACTCCTGGAATTATTTCAAATTCAGGAATTAATGAATTAAATTCACCTAGTAAATCAAGTAATTATATTCAAAATACAAATTCTACTGGGTTAACTTCTGTTGGACCAAACGCAATTCCATCACATTTAATGACTCCATCAATGAGTGAAATGAGTGCTTCAGAAATGTATTATTATGCAAATACTTCAAATGGTATTAATTATGTACCATCAAATAATGACAATAATACAGTTAATAATAGAACAACAACGACGCCATATGGTAGAATGGATAGAAGTGATTCAATGGCATCATATGCAATTGGAGGTGAAGATCTAGATGGTTCAGTTTCTCATATGGTTGCTGCATTAGATAATTTAACTTCATTTTTCGCTGAAGAGAAAACAGGTTACGCAAATGCTCTTGGCTAGATTTATTTATTTATATTTATTTATTTTTGATTATTTTATTATTTTTGTATGGTGATTAAAATTTGGTTTTATTTGGGCGTTTTATGTATGGCTATATATTATGAATGTAACATTATGTCTTTATCTATCTATAAAATTAACAAACTACGTGTAGTATTGAATAATTATAAAATTTAATATTTAATTTATTACTACGTACTGTAATTAATTGATTTACACACCCACACTGACTCACAACACGAAAAATGAAGTAGTTGTACAAGAAAGTAATAAAACACCAAAAAAAAGTAATATAAATACTTACACGTATAATAAAGCCTTTAATTCACCAAATTTCACAAAAACGTAAGAAAGAAAAGACAAACAAAAATAAAATAAAAGGGAAAATGTGGGCAATTATACAAGACTTGTCATTTCATATTCATATTTCGTATACTGTTCTTAGGATTATGATAATAATTATAATTCATCGTGTGAAGATTCGGTTGCTTTGGGACGCGATAATGTTACTGTTGATGTTATTGAAACAGTTTGTGTCCTTGTTACTTGCTCTTCTCCATGTTCTTCGTAATCGTACTCGTCATCGTCTTCTTCTGTGTTTGAGGTTTCGGGATCAATTGGCTCTGATGCTTTTGCAAGTTCTGGTGTAGGTACCGGATCTTCGATAGAAGTGGCCGATGCAGCAGGTGTGATCTCCTCAGATACTTCCTTTTCACCACTGACATCATCAGAAGTAGCATCCGGACCAGCCTCGGAACCACCAGATGACATTTGAGTTTGTAATTCTCTTAGCTTTGCAGCATCAAGCAACTCCAAAATCTGCTGTTCCATTTCAACAACCCAGGATTCAATTTCCCTGTCAATGATATGTAAAGTTTCTTGAAGTGAGTGTTTATCAACTTCGATTTCAGCAATCACTCTTGCAAAATCCTCAACCGTATCTCGTAAATTTTTAAATTCTCTCCAATCTTTCCACGTAATTTCCTCACTAAGTGCCCATTTTCTTGCTAATTCATGAAGACCTGCATTAGTTACTGTTCTAAATATATCAAGTGTTGAATCCCGAATTGATTCTGCTTCTCGATAAATTACATTTGTATATTGAACTGCTGACGCATGAACATTCTCAGCTTTGAAAAGTAAATCATGAGATAGAATTTTTTGTAATTCAGCTGCTGACTTTGGTGTTTGTGATCCAATTCCAAGATCTAATACAAGTTCATCTTGTGCACGTGTCAAATTAGTTTGAGCACCGAGTTCGACTGTAGCACGAGCATCTTCAAAAAACTCTTCGAGATCGGAAGATAATGATGAAACCGCTGTTTTACCAGCTTGACGAAATTTCTGATTCCACGCTGAAATATCTTCGGCAATTACAAGAAGGTGATCAAATTCTTCTTGAGTTACTGCATCAATTGGTTGAGCCGCTGGCGTAACTGCCGGTGTTTCTGTTGTCGATTTGACAACGCCCTCAGAAGTAAGCGTACGCGTGACGGTGGAAATCAAAGTAAGCGGTTCTTCGTATTCATCTTCTTCATAATCCTCATCCTCAGCAAAGTCTTCATCTTCACCAGAGTACACAATTTCTTCAATCACTCCGCTCTTTGCTATTGATTGGAATTTTGATTTGACAAATCCTGGAACTTCTTGTATTTTCTCCATAGAATAGTCGTAGCCTCTGTGAATCAAGTTCTTTGATTTGACAACAACATACTCGTGAAAAAAATCCTTTGACTTGAGCCATGCAATCTTAGAATAGGTATGAACCTTCGCCATTAACTGCAGATCCACAAGCCATTCCTCAACAGCATGTAATGAATCCATAGTGTAGACTGCAATTTTACCTGAAATTTCACCGGCGGTTCTTGCAGAAAATGACTTTGCCGATGTGCATATCGGTACAACTTTATCAGCGTAAACTTGTTGCATGGAATCGTATGCCTTCTGTGAAATCTTGCCGGGGATGTCTGAGTTACACAATGCTTTCGCCTTGTCAGCTGCGATTGCATAGTATTCACCGCCACACTCCTGCACGATTGCTGATACTCTTCCCAACTTGTCGTAGCCTAGGTCGATGTAAGGTGAAATGTGTTCTGATAATCGCTCGTCGTAAATGTCGTAGATCATTGCTTGTCCGCGATGCACCGATTTGCATAACGCCACGTCATCTGGACATTTGGATGCTGCTGCGTAGAGAGCCGAGATGATGATGAGACTGGATTCAGTTAGCACTCTATTAACAATAATAATGACAGTGGTAAAAACGACAGAGATCATAATCACTTACGGAATGAACGCAATCTTGAACAGCGAGCAGTGGCGACCTCGCCGCCGCTTGCCCTGTCTCGCCCTATTGGCGGCAACGAGACTGTGCGCGTCTGGCCGAACGTAAGGCGTCTCAGCGGCAGCCGGAGAAGGCGACGACGGAAGCTCCGGAGCACTGGAAGGCGGCATCGCTGAGTCTTCAGGAGTTTCAATCTTGATATCCGGGAACGCGGGCTCCTTTGACGGCGCTCTGCGTTTTCTGGTGGACGCGGGCAGCGTCGGGGACGAGAAGGACGGATCCGGGGTGCTGCGCGCAGAATTCGACGGCGACGGCGTGAGTCCCGCAGCGCTATCGCGGGCCATTTTGCGCGTCTGCATCGCGAAGGTGCGGACAGCAGAAAAAAAGGACAGAAGAGCGGTGGATTCGACGAAAGCGGACGACGATGGCGATTCCGGCGGGCAGCGTCAGAGTGGAGTGGAGTGGAGTGGCTGCTCGCCGTTTTGCTGCGTTTAAGTCTTGTGAGCAGCCAGGCTGGGACAGCACAACACCCTCACTGCTGCGGGGCTGTAACTGTGAGCTGCCCCGCGTTCTCGCAGAGCTCGCAGAAAGATCACGACTTATGGCTTCTACAGCTGCATTCGATTGGTTCATATTCAGCGAGAAATCAGCATGTCGCATCTTTCTGCGCTGAATCCGCTGCTGCTCGACCCCGGACGGCCGACGCTGTTTGAGCTCGTGAGCGCAGAGCAGCTCGACAGCCTTCTCTCGCCCACAGCCCGCTACATCCTTGCCAATGCCGCGGCCCGATATCCTCGGTATCTGCTTCGGTTGACCTTCTGGTTCGACGAAATATACGCAACAGTAGCTGCAGCGATCGAGTTACGATGTTTGAAAGCATGGAACGCATCATTCACAGAGTCATTTTACGACTTGGCTCGACGACGTGTGCTTCGTGCTGATCGTGCCATCGTCGCTGCTTCCGGTGACTCTCGTGACATGCAGAAAAAGGTCGATCAACTCGCTCGAATGCGATCCAGGGAAATTTATGGATCTTTATTCAGTTTAGTTGCGATTCCGTATTTACAGGAGAAGCTTGATCACTACCATGCTACGCTCAGTTCACGCGCCCTTCTCCAGTCGTTCAGTGTTCCGGTACCCACCAACGAATCACCAACTACTACACCATCGTATCGAGCAAAATTAGCCAGAATACGAAGTACAGCGGAGAGGCTCTTTTCACGCATGTATCCATACGTCAAGCTCTCAACAGGGACAGCTACGCTCTTACTCAATCTTCTTTATTTATTCGGCGGTACGCCATACCACTCATTAACAGATCTCCTGCTCGGCATAAAATACACTCGACAGCAACGGCCGTCTTCCTTTTCACTTTCACCCTCTCGGTCAGGAAGTAGTAATGGAAGTACCAGAGTACGTCGCACGCTTGATACAGCTACTCGAGCAATCGATATTGCGTTATCCGGTCTTTTACCAACTGCTGTATTCATGTTAAAGTTACTTGAGTGGTGGAATTCGTCTGATTTTCCAAGACAAATGGCACAATCTGCAAGGCGTCGGCAACGTGAGTTACAGCGTGCAAGAATGAATGAGGATTCCATTTTAGCTGGTGCTGAGGGAGAGGAGCAGTTGGAGTTGGATGATACTGCGGAAGTAAGATATGCTTTGGATCCACCAATTATGCCTGAGCCATATGTCGAGAAAGAAGAAACCACAGAAAATGAAGACGAATACGTGGCTGATACTTCAGAGAAATCTCAAGTTGATACGACCGCCAGTACAGATGGTTCATTTTGTGCGTTATGCAGTCATGAAATTCATGATGCGACAGCTATCGAAACTGGTCGTGTTTTCTGCTACAGATGTATATATAATTACATATCCGAAACTCCATGTGAAAAATCAGTCAGATGTCCAATTACAGGACAGAGATTACTGGCTTGTAAATATGATGAAGTCAGTGAACAATGGATGCCTGGAGGTTTAAGGAGATTGGTTGTATGAGGCTGGTTTATTGTATGTATTTTATATTATTATGTATTTGTAGGATTTATAGATGGTTTAATGGAGCCGGTTACTGTTAGAAAGTGCGGAAGCTACTGTAGATAGGGACACATTATGTGGATGCGGGGAAGCCAACCGCATTGGATCCAACTGGCTGGGTCAGGGTACTTCTCTTTGGTCCACTCGCCACGCACCCCTGGAATTATTGGCTCACTCACTAATCTCGTAAAAGTTGTCGACATCTGATCCAAGATGTTCTATTTCGGCATACATTCAGCTATTCAAGACATCATAATCAATAAATTGTTTTCTAAAACGTTACTAATAACCAATCATGTGATACGATTTCTCAAGCTGGAGACATATACCCAAGACCTGTTCACTTCTGACGATTTGCAACACCGACTGTTTTCAAATGGCCGTACACCGACTACTTTCAACAAAGCACATGTCAACAAGGACTAGGTTAAACTTAGGGAACACTGAGGCTAATTTCATGTTATCACCATTTACTTACTGCAAGGTGATCGATTGATCTTATGATCAAATTTAACTAATCACATCTTCTTTACTCATTGTATCATTAATCATACTTTCATCGTGAGATCTTAGCTATGTTATGGTCATTTGATCAACTAATGCTTTGCTCAGTGTGCCATTTTGAAATTATTCCCCCGGTGTGCCACTTCTCAGGTATAAATACCCTTTCTAATTTCCTTTTTTTTTTTTTTTTTTTTTTTTCTTTCATTTTCTCCTTCTCTCCTCCTCGCACCATCTTACAACGACCAGCAATAACTCCGATTTATTGCCCCTCCTCCTAACAACTTTTCACCAACACAACACCAACATACTCAACAGTATCAACAATGTCCCGCTTACCAAAGCTTCCAGCTCTCATCACCGACTTCAAGTCCGGATCGAGCACACCTATTCTTCTCACCAGTTCTCCTTCGTCAAGTAGATATAAGCCATCTGAAGTCTGTATTGAATCATCACTTGATCGAATTATTCATCGTAATTACGACGATGATTCTGACTTTGATGACGAAGATGACGACGACGGACGTATTCGACAAATGTGCGCAAACATCTTAAGTGACGCATTAAGAAGACCACTTCAAGATTATGACGGCTATGGACAAGATCATCATACACGTTCAGCACGTAACGTCTTATATTCTCTTCAAGCTAGAATTGACGCAGTACAAATCGACAAGGCTCTTCGACAGCCGCATGGATTTCCAACTTTTGATCCAGTTTATACGACACCAAAGCCCAAACATCGTCACTCCAAAGGGCGAAAGGGTAAGAAATCAAATCGCCCATGCCGTTCGCTTTACAGTGATACTTCAACATCAACACCATGTCTTGGAAAACATGTCAAGCAAGTCCCAAATACACGTACATCACTCAAGAAATCAGTTGAAGGAGTTCTTCGAAGACTTCGTTCTGCATTACAACAATCTACACAGACACCGTCAAAATCGGAATACAGCAAGTACAGATACAGTCGTCTTTAATCATTTGGAATCACATTACAGTCACATTTACAGTCGCATTTAAAATCAAATTTATAATCACATTTGGATATTCGTCACAACCTGTGACATGGAAATTTGGACATCACTTTTTAAAATACAAAAAAAAAAACGTTGGATAATTTAGTTAGTTATATTATAGGATTTTTCGTTGTTTAGTAAATTTGCTTTTAATACATTCATTTAAATTTTTAAATGTTCTATAGTCACAAAAATGATAGTAAACGAACCGTAGACGATTTAATGAAGAGTCACCGGGAAATCCCGTTGCTCTTCCCTACGCCGCATGGTTTTATTCCACTTCGTCACACCAGCACGCCAGCATTACTATATTGCAAACTAGTGACAATTCAGTCACCGTCTCCATGTTTTATTTTCTTCATTACATTTCTACTTTTGAACCTTCACACTCATATTCATAGTTCATCACAACCTCCACATTCCTAATTCTACATTTGCCAAAAAGTACATCACCACTTCCACGAGTATCATACTACTCGGTGTGAAATATCTCGTTTAACTACATCACACTATCATATGACCTTTTTAATTACATTAACTTTACTTTTACTTAAGTCTTTTCTCTCACATGTTTTCTTAAATACCTACTTATATTCATTTTCTCTCGGTTATATGACTTCATTTCCATTTACCACGTACAACCATGTGTAATTACAACAAGGACTGAACTTCAATGAGCTCAAAGTGATCCACATGTGGTGTCCCTCGTTGTATTCAAAGTGGTATAAGGACCGAATATTTCCAAATACTATATAACGTCGTTGATTTCCGCGCTTTCAAAATTTCCTCCTTTCCCTCTATCCATCTCAACACGCAACTTTTAGCTTCCTATAGTTACTTCAATCCTACAGAAAGCTTCCAGCACCCCGTCACCCACCACACTCTATCTTCAAGACTCACTCTTAAAGATGGACAACACCTCAACAGTATTATTCAACAACACCAACGCCAGCGCCAACGCCAACAACAACAACAACAACAACAACAACAACAACACCACCGACTCAGATATTCCAGCATCTCCAGGTATTCCAGCAATGTCTGATTACTTATTTAGTCCAGTTGGACCATCTGGACCAGTTGTTAGATTTCCAGGCCAACTGACACCACCAAATTATGGAACGAGTGATGGTTCTGAAATTAATTCAGTTCCAATTTCACCTATCTCACCTCTTTCTCCTGCTTCAAAATCTCCAATTTATCCTGTCTTTGGTATTCCTAGTGCACCTAGAACTCCTCCTATTGAAGTTTCAGTAAGCGGAGAAGCTATTGGACAATTCACACGTACGCCTGATGGAAATACAATTCATCTCACTGGAGAATCTAATGCTTCAGCAACAACAGATTCAACAACCGAACAAGATTTCACAGTAACAGGCAATAATTATATTGCACTCGAAATTCTATCAACCGATACTTCTGATGATGAATATATGTCTCATGGTATCGATGAAGAATCAATTTACTCATCAGAGTCAGATCAACAAGCTTCAGCACTACCAGCACAACCTGATCAACCTGATCAACCACATGAATCAGATGAATCAGACGTATCATCCGAATCATCAGAAACATCTGAATCAACACAAGACTCTCAGCCTCAACTTTCAATATATGCTAGAATTGCTCGACTTTCACCAGCCGAACGATTACAACGATATTATGAAGCTATGCGACGACTTCGTGAGTATCGAAGAAATCATCCAGAAGAACGACGAAGATCAGGTCCATCATATACAGAAATATCACGAGCTCGAATTTTAACACGGGCCGGTATGCGTGTTGAAGATGAATTTGGAAATAATATTCAAGATAATTATAGAAATGGAGAATTATATCGATTACATAGAGCTGTTCAACTTCTTCAACCTGAAGACATTCTATCAACAACAATTTCAACTTCGGAACCTGCAAATTCAGCGTATCGAGATGGAATCAATCCAGTAACTCGAAATCGTCATAGTCAATCACAAAGTGGAAATTTACCAACAATTATCGAAACACTTAATGAGGATGCGGAGGTATCGGATATAGATATGGCCGATGAAGATTTATTCAGTAATACCTCTGTGGATCAAGTTAGTTCAAATTTATCGGATTCAGATGATGATAATCAACATGGTCCTCAGCGATTACGAGCTGCATTTTATTTCCGAAGTGATGGAGGTATTGGTATTCGTCCAGCCAGCAATGACGGCAACAATAACAACTATGGCGACAGCGGTAATGATGATGCAAGTGAAGCAAGTACAGAAGCCGGCAATTCAATCACATTACCAGCACAACATGTGGAACTAGGATCCGAAGACGATGACGAATTTTTTCCAGATGCTGATGAATCTAATCAAGATACAGATGGACAAAGCCAACATGATAGTATGTATAGTGATGAAGAAATTGACGAAGCTGAAAGGGATTTCGAACTCCAATTTGGTTCAACGGAAAATTCAAGTATCGATTCAATGGATTCAGATAGTGAAACTGAAGATAATGAAAATGAAAGTAACTCAAGTGTTACACAAGATGCAGTTGATTTTGATGATCCTTATTATTCAACTACCGACAGTGAAATTAGTGAAGATTCATTTGATAGAATTAATTATCACGACTTTTCAACAGATGCATCAAGTGTTTCATCAGATGATGAAGAAGTCGACAATGAAGAAATTGCACGTGCACAAGTTGGAGATGTAACATTTGAAGAAATAGTTGAACAAATTCAAGCAGGTGTTGATATAATGCATATTCGACCACGAATTAATAATAGAACAAGATTTGTACTCGGCTTGGTTTCAGTTACTGGTGGAACTGATCAACATCGTCAGTATAGTTACGATCAAATTGGTGGATTTTTGGAGGGCGATTCAGAGGTTTCAAGTGATGAAAGTTATGACTCAGATGGTGAAGAAGATACTGATTCGGAATCATCTGAAGACTTGAATGGCCGTCATGTTCAATTTAATGACACTGTTGAAACATACTCTTCAAGATTTTCAGATCCTGGTGATTACAATAATTCAGATGTTGATTTGGAATCATTGCAATCATATGAAGATGAAGAAGAATTTAAATCTGAAGAAGTTGCGGCAGAAAATATTCAAGTTCCAGAACAATCATCTCAGCCATTACCGGCCGATCAACAATCATTACCATCACCTGAATCCTCAAATGATTCAGAACAACGATTATTCTTTTCAAGAAGATTGAATCGTCATACACAGTCCGTTTGGACACGAATGAAAAAAATCTTTTAAATCACAAAAATAATTTGTTTTGGAGTTATTGAATTTATATTGTATTTGTATTTAGACTTGAATTTTAACTTGAATTTGAATTGTATTTTGATTATAGTTTTGTTTATTTCATATTTTGTATTTTAATTTCTGATTATATATTGCCAACTAAATTTATTTTCTCTTCGATCAACTTAATTATACCGCTGTACTGTGTTTATGAATAGGTTAGACCACTTTGACTCTTTTTTTTCCAAAAGTGAAAACTGCACGCCGCCAGCCGCATGATTACAAAAAAATTGAACTTACAGTAACACTGAAATTCACTTTCATCACTTTTGATTATTCAATAGCATCGATACAGTAGCATTATCAACAATACAGTATATGCTGTTAAGGTGATAGAGCTCACGATACGACAAAATGTCAGAGCGACGGTATACTGCTCTAACAATATTAGCATTAGCAAGTACATCAGCGATTTCGATACTTGGAACGATTAGTTTACAAAATTATGACAAGAAACGAAAACTTGCAAAGATAAAATCAGAACTTGGAAATGCAGTTGGAGATTTAGAAACACCTGTTCAAACGCCGGCTGAAGAGTATGAGAAATTGCCAATACATGTAGGTAAAAAAGCAAGTGGAATAATTGCAAATTCAATTGAAAGACATTGGGATCAAGTTATTAGAGATGAGCAACAAGCTAGGACGAAAGCATTTCTTGGTGAAGATGGATTAGAAAAAGTTAGAAATTCATTTGTTATTGTGGTTGGATGTGGTGGAGTTGGTAGTTGGATTGTTACAATGCTTGCAAGATGTGGAGTTGGAAAGATCCGAATTCTTGATTTTGATCAAGTTACGTTATCAAGTTTAAATAGACATGCTAGTGCAACTTTGGATGACGTTGGTATTCCAAAAGTCGAATCTTTGAAACGATACATTGAAAAAGTTACACCTTGGATTGAAATTGATGCTGTTATTGAATTATATAATAGAGAATCGGCAGAAAAATTACTTGGAGGTTCACCTACTTATGTAGTTGATGCTATTGATAATATCGATACAAAAGTTGATTTATTGGAATATTGTTATAAAAACAGCATCACAGTTATTTCAGCAATGGGCGCAGGATGTAAATCCGATCCAACAAGAGTTACAATTGATGATATTTCAGGCTCAGCAGAAGATCCATTGGCTCGAGCGACTCGAAGAAGGTTACGCATGAAAGGAATTACAACTGGAATTCTGGTTGCTTATTCAGCCGAAAAGCCAAGTCCTGACAAAGCTACTTTACTACCACTTGATGAGCAAACATTTGCGCAGGGAAAAGTTGATGAGTTGGGTGTTTTACAGGATTTTAGAGCTAGAATATTACCGGTTTTAGGAACTATGCCAGGAATGTTCGGTCTTGCTATTGCTACTCACATTTTAACACATATTGGTGAGTATCCAACAGGAGAATATATTGTTGCAAAAAGTCGGATAAAAACATATGACGCAGTATTACATCAACTAACAGGACAAAGACAAAGAGTTGAAGGTATTCAGAAAATACCGTTTGATGTTGATGATATTGGGTATATGATTGAAGAGGTTTTTCGCGGTAGATCGGTTATTTCAAGAGAAAGTGGGAATGGTAGAATTGCATTATCAAAATGGTTACTTGAAGGTGAATGGAATACACAAAATGTTGTGCTAATGACAAGAGAAGAAGCTAAAAAACATGAAGAAAAGGTGTTAAAAGGTGGAAGCAAAGTTGACGAAATTTACTCGGAAAAAGTATTGGAGCTTGTTAAAAGAAGATTTAGAGAAGAAGCGACGTATTCCAAATATAGGGAATAAGGAGTGTAAATATGTAAATGTAATATAATACTCTATCAAATCTACACGAAGTTGCTCGAAATTCTGATTTACGGAACTTGAAATTCAGATATAGCGCACATGTAAAATTTCTTGCAAGGTTCTAGATGTGCGGTGAGGATTTAGCACGCGTACAATCGCGTCTCTGGGGTCTCGTGGATATACGCGTGAGAGGTGTCGTGACGGGAACGCGTTTCGTTTTCGTGGGTTTAGTCACGTGCAGAACACGCAAGTCCTTTCTTTGTCTTTGTTTTTGCAGTCCTTCAATATTCTAATATTCAAACCATGTAGGTACTGTAAGTGACTGCTGGATGTAGATAAAGGGCGCGGTCGGAGCTGCGGAATGCAATATCATTATCATTAACATCGTGATTTGTGCACGGCGGCCCCTGGATGACGTAGCGAAACGGGACAAGTACGCGCGGGCCGAATATCGTGGGACGGCGCGGATCCGAAAGCGTGCAACGAGCCGGCAGATTGCAGACTCTGATATTATTATCGCTGGAAGGTGCTGCACCGAGAACGGACTTCGTCTTCCACAAGCTTGCGAATACTGTAGTCAGCTGCTGCTTCCCTCGGCGCTACTCCGGCGAGGAGTTCGAACGTGGAGCAGTGCGGGAGCAGTGCACTATACTGCATGTGAGGTCCTCGTGCGAATACGTACTGTACGATACGCATTGGCTCGTCCTTGGTGCCTTGGTCCGGCCAAACAAAGTCAAGGGGTGCAGAACGGCCCACAAGCCCCGCAGCGTCGCGGAGTGTCAGCACTGCCGCACCGGCGCCGCACGCGCGCGTCTTATCGGTGCTGCCGCCAGCGCGTCCCGCCAGCGCGGGCAGCAGCAGCACGCAGCGAGCCGACGAGCAGCGCAGAGCGGGTTCACGCGAGCACCAGCAGGTCCGCGAGAGGGCCCTCCAGCGCAGACGTGTGCTGCAGAAGCGGTGCAGCTCGCGGCGCACGGCAGCGCGCTCTGCGAAACGCGGGCCGCGCGAGCAAATACCACGGTTAGGGCGCGGCAGGCTGAAACGGGACCAGGGCTAGGGCGCCAGGCACTCCGCCATTCCCAGCGGCTCCAGCTCCAGCTCCAGCTCCTCGGCTGCGCTTTCTCGACTCCATCACCAATTCCACTCCTCACCACCCTCCCCCTCCACCCACCCCCCCTCCCCCCCCAGCACTCCTCGCAGCGTACTCGCCGCCGTGCCTCTGCTCAGTGCATGCGCGTCTCCTCCGTTCCGACCTGAGCTCCGCTGCCCGCCCGCTTCCCGCCATGGAGGACTCCCAGATCCGCAAGAACACCGGCGGCCTCACTGGCAAGCCGCTGCTCTACTTCACCTCCATCTTCGTCTCCCTCGGCGTCTTCCTTTTTGGATATGACCAGGGTGTCATGTCCGGTATCATTACGTGCGTGCTCTTGCGCTTCTTGCGCGGCTCCATGGCTCGTCAATTGCACCGCTGACCTCTATTCACAGCGGCCCCTACTTCGTCGAGTACTTCGGCCATCCCACACGTGCCGAGCTCGGCACCATGGTCGCCATTCTCGAAATCGGTGCTCTGAGTATGTCCATCCCCAAGTCGTCTCATCCCTTTCAACCTCCGCTAACGTCACCTCCGCAGTATCGTCGCTCGTCGTCGGTCGCATCGGCGACATCATCGGTCGCCGCCGCACTATCTTTTACGGCTCCATCATCTTCGTCGTCGGTGGTGGTTTCCAGACCTTCAGCACCGGCATGAACGTCATGATTCTCGGCCGTATCATCTCTGGTGTCGGCGTTGGTATGCTTTCAACCATTGTCCCCGTTTACCAGTCAGAAATCTCCCCCGCAGACCACCGTGGTGCCCTCGCCTGTATCGAGTTCACCGGTAACGTCGTCGGTTACGCTGCTTCCGTCTGGGTTGACTACATCTGCTCATTCATGGAGAGCGACTTTTCGTGGCGTGTACCCTTACTTCTTCAGTGCATCATGGGCTCCCTCCTCTGCATTGGCTCGCTCGTCATTTCCGAGACTCCTCGTTGGCTGCTCGACACTGACCGCGATGAGGAAGGTATGATTGTCATTGCCAACCTTCATGCTGCCGGTGACATCTCCAGCCCTATCGCCAAGCAGGAGTTTGACGAAATCAAGGAGAACGTTTTTCTCGTTCGCTCCGAGGGTGACCGTACTTACAGCGACATGTGGCGCAAGTACAAGAAGCGGGTTCTTATCGCCATGGCTTCCCAGATGTTTGCTCAACTCAACGGCATCAACGTCATTTCGTACTACGCTCCTCTCGTCTTTGAAGAAGCTGGATGGATTGGTCGTGATGCCATTCTCATGACGGGCATTAACGCGCTTGTCTATGTTGCCTCGACTGTTCCTCCATGGTTCCTTGTCGATCTCTGGGGACGTCGTCCAATTCTTCTTTCTGGTGCCGTCGGCATGGCTGCTGCACTTGGTATGATTTCATTTGCAATCTTCCTTAACGATGCTGCAACTCCTGACATGACTGTTCTTTTCGTCGTTGTATACAATGCAATCTTCGGATACTCATGGGGACCTATTCCATGGCTGTACCCTCCCGAGATTCTCCCACTCTCGGTTCGTGCCAAGGGTGCCTCACTTTCGACTGCAACCAACTGGGCATTTAACTGGGTTGTTGGTGAGATGACTCCAATTCTGCAAGAGACAATTGAATGGCGCATGTATCTTCTTCACGCAGCATTCTGTATCGCGTCATTTTTCCTCGTATACTTCAAGTTCCCCGAAACAAAGGGAGTTCCACTTGAAGAAATGGATGATATTTTTGGCGATGCGGGTGCTCGCGCTGCTGTATCGCCACTATCACAAGACGATTTTGATGATAATTTCTCTGATGCTCATAACGTTGATCTTGAACGTGGTCCATCAACAAGAAATTCCTCGGCATCACATAGACCAACATCAACTGAATTACCATCATACCATGAATCAGCAGATTCTGAAGAAGCTCGTGCATTTATTGATAGAAGATCAACAAGTTCACCTGTTCGTCTAAGTCACAAACATCAAGACTAGATATTAATTATTTAAAATCTACACACATTCTTTTAAACATTACAGAATTCATATAAAAAAAAAACAATAGAAAGTTTTGCATCAGTGTATTTGTTTTCATTTACCTGTATTAATACTTTTAATTTATAACTTATATATATATATAACCTATATCCTAGTTAATTACGTACCAAATTCATTACTTTTTATAAATTTAACTATTGTACCAAGTACATTCATTTGCTTTTTTTGCAAACTCATATGTGGATGTTATTCGATTTCGTGTATTTTCTTTAATTATTTTATTATTATATATATGCTTGTGTGTGTGTGTGTGTGTGTGTTGTAAGTTTATGTTTGGTTCCTTGGCATAGGATAACGATTCATGTGGTCTCGTATTTTTTTTTAAAATATATATATATATATATACAGTAAACCACCATCTTTTTGTTTCATTGATTGCTTTATTGTGTTTGATTTTTTTTACTACTTTCTTCTTCTTCTAAAAGGTATAAATTTATATATCTTTTTTTTATTTATTTATTTATTTATTTATTTATTTTGTTTGTTTTTATTTGTTGTTTATTTTATGGCTGTATGGTTGTATGTGTTGCATTGGTTAAACTAGTTTAAATAGATTCCAATGACCTTGAAAAATTACTTTAAATTAACCTACGCAGACACACTACACTACGAACAAATATTACGGTTTAAAGATTAATCATTATTATTTATTCCGTATCCAAGAAAGCAAATAACAAAAAACGCAAAACAAGACAGACAAACAAAATGCTTAATAAATTCAATATGCAGATGCACCTAAATTAATTCCCTTTATATCTTACTATATATTCTTGACAATTCACTTTCACTCTTACTTTCATTTTCACTTGACTTTGACTTATGAAATTAATTTTTAAATTCACTATTATACATTAACTTATTCGGATTCAACAATTGGTACAATTATTTTAAAAGGTGTTGTATGTGCTTCAGTTGTACTTTCAGTTGTTGATGCGCCTGATGCATCTGTCGATGTAATTGGTACTTCAGTCGATGTAACTTCCGCCTCCGCAGGTGCACTTGATGATATCATAGATGTAATTGAACTTGTTATTGATGCTATCGATGAACTTGTAGCAG
The DNA here is from genome assembly GCA_030568365.1 of Myxozyma kluyveri. Classification (NCBI taxonomy): domain Eukaryota; kingdom Fungi; phylum Ascomycota; class Lipomycetes; order Lipomycetales; family Lipomycetaceae; genus Myxozyma; species Myxozyma kluyveri. The sequence continues at coordinate 68,511 of JAJLTX010000050.1, forward strand.
AAATTTTGGTTGCTTCAGTTGAATGATGTCCACGACTTTGAGTAGCAGCATTAACAACTTTATTTTCTTTTCTATGTCTTCTTTGTTCTTGCAACGATGCCGCTTTCTTAACTTCTTTAGATTCCTTACCACTCTCATAACCATTACTATCACCATCAATTTCATCACAAAAAACATCAGACCAATCATCATCAATTAACGGAGGTAATCTCGCTACAAACCGTTCATCATTAAACATATCTTGTTCATAACTTGATTCAGAATCCTTCATAATCTCAAATAATGATGATGGTATATTACAATTTGGACTAATTTGTTTAATAAATTCAATTCCTCTTATTTTTAATTTCTGTAATGGCGTAATCTTTAAATTACCATTTGATTCTTCTTCATCTTCACCTTCAAGATCATCATCTTGTGCCGAATATGATTCAACTATTACTTCTGATGTAAGATCTGGAATAAGTGGTAATGATTTCCATAATAATTCAGGAATAGCAGAATATTTACTACTTCTACCACCACTTATACCACTATTAATAGCATCATATAACGGCATATGTAATAATTCATAATTAGGTTGAAGAATATGGTCCATTGATTTTTGTTGTTGTGGATCATGTTGTAATTTTGGAATAAAAGAAAGTGATTCATCAAGCGCTGGAGTTATTAATGTACTTTGTGTCAAAAATACATATCCACGTAAATAAATAGGTAACATTAACTCATTTGCATCAAATTGTGATGAAATTGAATGAGATTGTAGCGCATCTCTTAATTCAGGCGGAATCGGTAATGAAATTCTTCTTAAATGCTGTGATTGTGACTGTTGGTCTGGTTGTGATGAATGTATCAAAGGAGGTACTCCAGATTTTACCAACAAAAATTCCTGCAATGTTCTAAAGTGTCTTGGAAAATATAATGAACAACCTAAATGAGTTCTACCTTGAGTTAAAACATATTGAGAATCAATTGTATCTGATTCGCTGAATGCTTTATATGGAGATAACGGAGGACAAATTGATATTCCAGCTAGTTGTTGTAATTGTTCAGGATTACTATCGATTAATTTTGAATTTGGTGAGAATCTTAAGATATGTAAAATTGTCCAAGCGAACCAATTTTTAGATAATCGAACTGTATCTGCTAGAAGTAAAACATTGGCAGATCGACTTGATGGAATATATGATCTAATTACAGATGAAAATAATGATTCTCTTGATGTTTGATGTGCTGAAGTTCCCGGCGTAACTAGTGATGGTAATGAACTAAATATAAGTCGTTCTTGTGGCCATGATAGATGTTCAATATGCTTAATTAAATTTAAATCAACTGGTCCAGGTGGTAAATACATTGTAATTCTAGGTCTTGGAAAAAAATTGTAATATGATGAAGAGGCAATGTTGTCAAGTAATCGAATTGCTGATCCAATATTTGATGTTACTGGAATAACTATATCCACGATTTGTTGTGACCATTCTAAAAATCATTAACATTTCACCACGAAATAAAATCTGGTTAACAAATAATACATACTTTTCAACGCATCAGAACTTAATAAAGAAATCCATAATAAATCGTCAATACTATCAGCAGGTAAATCAATTGGCGCGAATCTTGACTCAGGACCACCGAAAAGTTGAGCTAATAAATCACCAAATTCAATGTTTGTTTCTAATTGTCTACACCAAATTATTGACTGAGGTCTTAATAATCTTGCAATTGCGTCTAATGAAGCCTTTGCTGTTCGTGTATTTATATCAAACATTGTTAAAGATTCTGAAGCACCTCCTTTTAATAGTGGTAATTGCTGTGATGCTGAATTTAATCTTGCTCGACCATCTAATACTGCAAGTCGACTTAATAATGAAGATGAAAGATCAACTCCATTTGTAGCCATAAATTCATCCAGATTAACAGAATATGGCCCCGCAAATATAAATAAAATAAACGGAACTTCAAATTTCAATTCATTAGTATCTTCATCAGCTTCATCTCCCATTTTATCTTTTTCAAAATCTAATGCTTGAATAGCTAATGAAGCTTCAGTAGCCATATCAACAGCAACGTGAATTAATTTCAAAGCAGATTCAGTACTTCCAGCAAACACAACAACTGATTTAGTTCTAATTGGTGAAGGAACTGATTTTCTAATTGCGTTTGCAAATGGTTGAAATGCTGAATATGAAAATGGTTGTCGTTCATTGATTCCATCTTGTAAACTAATTAATGAAGGTCCTGTTCCATCCTTTGCTGATCGTCGCAATTCTGATACTGATTTAACTCCTATATGTGATAATTCCCATCCTGATTGCCCACTTCCTGAAGTCTCTGAAGTTGCAGATTCTGTTTCATCATTGTGATGTATTTGTGATATCGTTGATGATACTGTACCCGTACGGAAGAGCGTGACTAGAATTAGAACTACCAGAAAGAGGAGTACTGTGCGTCGCCTGTTGCGACGCATTCTGACTTCTCAAAGCTCAACTGCACTCTGCACTACCTCTTATATAAGAATAATTACCGAAGTAGTTAGCTATCGGAGAATTAATTAAATGCGGAGGTTGATGCTTTTATTGGCTCTGATGCCCGTCAACGGTCAACAAAGGCACTGACGAGCGTGCGGCGCAAACGGCACGTGGTCCTGCGAAATTTCCATTCTCATTCCCAGCAAAAATGAGACCTAGAATTGCTTGTCTCCTTGGTACGACCCCACACCATATATAGGACGTGTAGTATCTACAATCACTAGAATATTACCGGGATATATTACTGCTCATCTATCGATAATATTTATTCGCGGTATTCAGTAGATATCAGGCTCCGTGACAAGCGATGGAGACAGAGTCAGCAGATCCAAATGTGGCTGTGACTGGCGCCGGTGACCTTCACACTCCTGTGCATGTGCCCCAAGTATTGCAATCTACCGATATAGTTAAAGGATCAGAGGAGATTTTGGTTGCAGGAGAGCATTTCGCAGTGGCAAATAATGCCCTTATTGATGCTGTGCAAGAATCGATTTCAAACGAATCTTCTTCTTCTTCATCACAGCAAGGTGATGTGATTAACGTTCAAGTTTCCACTCAGAATATGGATGATGCGCCCGTGTCTGAGGAAAAAGATACAGTGATGGCGCCATTCATGATTGAAGAACCTGAGGTGAAACTTGATTCAGTTCCAGAGATTACTGAAACTGCTTTCACTATTGTCGAACCAGATCATGAGACTGAAGTATCGTCTGTTCCGATTAAAGACGAATCCTTGAGTTCGGCATCACTAGAAATATCAGCACCACTAGAATCAGCTGAATTAAAGGAGACAATCACTATGGTTCCAACAGAACCTGAAGCACAAGCAGAACCAGAACCAGAAATCAAAAGTGCGGCTGGTGTCACCTCGACAGCCCCTTCTGAAGTACCTGTGAGTTTTGAAGACGCCCTTTTGAATCCTGATCGTCAAGTTAAATTTGAATCGGATGACGAAGAAGAAGGTGAAGTTACTGAAGCTCCTGAATCTAATATTGTACCTTCTATGGATGAAAATACCAAAGTAAAGGTAAATGATGATGAATTGGAAGCTGGTGAAATCGAAGAAGGAGAAATTGAAGTTCCATTCGTGATTGACGAAGTTGGCTCGAAAGTTGAAAAAGAAGTATCCACTAAACCAGCTGAATCATCAAGCGATGAAGAAAGCAGTGAGAGTGAAGAAGACAGCGATAGCGAGTCTGATGAAATTGGAGTGATTACTGACAAAGCTGAAGAAATTGAAGAAGAAGATGACGAAGATGATGAAGATGGCGGAGCTTCAAAAGGCCCGCTTAAGACAAAGAATGAAATTCTTGATGAACCTGTTAAACCTATTGATATTGAGATTTCTTCAACTGAAAAAATTGAAAAACTCGGTACAGTTAATAAAGTGGTTGGAAAAACTGTCATCGTTAATGCTTATACAAGTGGTGAATATCAAGTATTAGATCAAGATTCTGTACTTGTATTTGAAGATCGAAAACCATTTGGAAGGGTATGTTTTTATACTATGAAAATCTCTTTAACGTAATACTGATTTATAATTAATAGGTCTTTGAAACATTAGGACCAGTTCAAAAACCAATTTACTCAGTTAAATTTCCAACTGACTTGGAAGCTTCGAATTATTGGTCAGAAATTGGTAAAGAGGTTTACTACGTACCAAGATTTAGTAAATTTGTATTTACTGCGGCAATTAAAGCTATCAAAGGAAGTGACGCAAGTAATGTTAACGATGAAGAAATCGATGAACTTGAACAAGAATTTTCTGATGATGAAGCTGAGACTGAATTTAAACGAAAACAAAAGCAAAGTCGAAAAAAAGGAAATCAACAGCAACAACAACAAAGTGATATACCAACTCCTAGTTGGATGAAGTCACAACAACAACAACAGCAAGAACAACAAGTTCGAAATTCTCAAGAGTCAACAATGACTTTTGCAGAATTAGCTGCTGCCGATACTGAATTTTTAGAAAATCAAGGAAATGTTGTTAGACTTAATGGAGAGAATTCTGTTGAAGATGGTAATCTTGATGACAGCGAAATGAAAGATGAAGTTGAAAGCGAAGAGAATCAACTTGATGATAATGATGCTTATGCAAATTCAGAAGATGATTCAGCTGTTATTGATGAATATGATCCAGCTTCTGCTTCTATCGATGGAGCACCAACAGGACCTAAAGGTATTGATGCAACTGTACCAACTGATGATGGACCTTATATTCCACTCACAAGGCCAAGATTAGATCAGCCATCTGCACAACCAACTTCAACTATAATAACACCACGCACCGGTCCAAAAAATAGAGCTCCATTACTCGGCCAATCACAATATGTACAAGATTCAGGTGTTAAGAAAATCACCGGATCAATTAATACAGGTGGAAAACGAAGTGCTCCTATGGATCTTAATGGATTGACACCAAGTCAAAAACGAAGAGCACGTCGTCGTAGAAAAGAAGAACGTGAGCGTGGTGAAAAACCTGGATTGACACAAAGAAATCCAAATACAAATCAGAAAGGACAAGGGCAAGGACAAGGACAAGGCTATTCTGGACAGAATTCTTTCGCAGGCGCTGCAAGAGGTGGTGGTAATCATGGTAGAAGTAATATGTTTCCTGGTAATTTACATGCTGGACGAAATGGTTCACATAATCCATATTCAGCAGGAGCAAGACAACCATTGCCACCTCAAAATGCAAGCTATAATCGTTCACCAAATAGTTCACGCGCTCAGCCATATTCATCTAACCCAATGCCACCAGTGCAATCACAACACCAACAGCAGCAACAACAACAACAACAACAACAACCTGCTAATATTACAGGACTTATACAACAACTTCCTTATATTCAAGCAATGATGGCGCAACAGCAACAACAGCAGCAGCAACAGCAGCAGCAGCAACAAGTCGCTCAATTGATGTCTGCATTAGCTGGTTTACAACAACAACCTCAATCCGCTCAACCTGCTGCTAGACCACATATAAATCCAGCATTTTTTGCTCAATCTCCTGGTATTTTAGCTGCTTTGCAAGGCCAGTCTGTACAACCCGTGCAACAACAGCAGTCTGACCCACAAGCACAATTACAAGCTTTATTAGCTCAAGTTCAAAGACCTACAGCTACACCACCAGTTCCACCATTACCACAGCAACAACAGCAACCACCTAGACAAGGTGGAGATGCATTTGCACAGGCTCAATATCAGTTAAATTTATTGGGCATGTCTGGTAATAGAAATGGACAACAACAGCCGGGACAGCCTGGTGGAAACGGGCAGTCAGGTCAACAAAGTTATCAACAACCACCGGGCGGAGGTAATTGGTGGAATTCATCATCAGATCCTCGTGACCCGAGTAGGAGATAAGTTGAATTTCGTATGATAGTTTTAGAGAGATACTGTATGGCATTGTATTATTTCACGCATGTAGACCATAGCGCCACCGAAAAGCAAATTTTGAACGTAAACAAAGCAAAGTCTATGCACGAGAATCTAGAAGACAAGTAAAACAAACGTAACCAAAACATTCTATTATATGATTTGAAAAGACAAACACTCAACTACTGTTGAGTTGAAGTTGCTTTAGATGCAGGTGTAGACTCGGTACTTGCAGAAGCCTCAGTAATGTGTAATTTTACAGCAACGGCGTGTTCGACTTTATGTTCAAATTCAGTTTCTTTATCAATTGCATCCTGTACCATTGCTTTTGAAGAAAATGCAAGCCATGAAAGGTATGCCTGCCAAACAACAGCAGCTACTGAATTAACAAGACCACGGAAGTGAGGTTGAACAAGAGTAAAGTTGAGTATAACAATATTCGGCCAAAACATACATCCATTTTTCCAGGCAGCAGGAACACGTTGTTTCAATTTTTCAGTGATTTCATCAAAATCAAAAATACCTTGAGCGAAGAAACCGAGAGTTAAAAATGAGGAAAGGAAGAAAGGCGCGAAACAAAGTTGATTTGCAGCAACTTTCATTCCAATTGAAATCACTTTATTGCTATGGTTAAGATGTCTGCCCATGAATAAAAACCATCTAAACGTTGGAATTGCAAGTACCATTCCGGCGGCCGCAATTTTAAGGGTTCGTAAAGGATCATAGGCTTGATCGGCACTTGATAAAGCAAGCTGAGAAATAATATCACCAGAAGCAGAAACGACAAAATTTTGAAGAACTTGTGTAAGATGTGGATTCTTGTCATGGAAACGTTTGTATGCGTCGGAAAATTTGGATAAAGTTGATTTTAAAGTTTCTGCTGTTGCATTTGCGGTTGCTGCCTTCACTGGATCTATTGGTGGTGGTGTTCCTGTGTTCCTCGGTGGTGTTGTGCTTGATATCATTCGCCTCCGTAGACTGCGGAGTGTGAATGCTGTGTTCTCGGGAAGGGCCCGCATAAGGCGCGAGTAGCGGAGGTACATTTTGATACCGGAACTACTCAAAACAATTTATCGAGCAGTGACTGGGAAGATTGAAGTGAAGTGTGAACTGTGAAGACCGCAGTCGGCGTGTCAGTAATAAAAAGACTGAGGAGGGCATGAAAAGAGTGGGGAGAAGTGGGATAATTGGGAGAAGTACGGTCGGACGGACGAATGGGCTCAAGGCTTTGACGGAGTTTGTGCTCTGCGACCACGCGACCAGAGAAGTGCCTGAGATATCACATGTGCCGCGGACAAAGCTACAATTCGATACTGACTTTCTACGCGTGCACTTGGTACAGTCATCCGGGCCCTTTCACGGCTCCGAGCAGCGACCCGCGTCCGCAGCGTCGCGTCGCGGCGAGTACCGAAGGCCCGGAGAACAGCCAGAACGGCAGCCAGAACAGGTCTCAAGTAGGTTTCAAAGCTTGTGCAACGCTGAATTCCGGTGGCGCTTCGGAGTCGAGGAGCACGTGACTCTCAAGTCAGGTGACGTTAGCACAAACGCCTCGGTTGGGAATCGTGTCAGCGTGGCAGGAAATTGAAATTTGAGCGGGAGCGGCGCGCAAAAAAATTAAAGGTCCGGACTCTGGAGAAGAAGAACTCCGAATACAGGACTGGTATATTTGTCATATACATAGACAATTCACGACGTCGGAGCGCAGGTGGGATACTGCGAGGTTTTAAATCTATTTTTCAAGGAGCAATATTTGGAATAGTGGCGGTACTTTTGGAGTGCAGCGTACTTCCGAAGTTAAACGATATACAGACTGTGATCTCATCCAACAACATATTTACATATATATACAGTCATAATGGAAGGAGGTGAAATAGGTCGGGACCCATGTCCAATTTCAATTATTAGCGATTTTGGTGGTGCTTTTGCTATGGGTGTATGTCTTTCTATTGCCTTTTGAGGTGCACGGTTGATATTAAAGGGAACAGTCGCTAACACGGATTAAACAGGTTGTTGGCGGTTCGATCTGGCATGGTATCAAAGGTTTCCGTAATTCTCCATCGGTACGTTTAATATTTGTAAAAAAATGCAAGTTTATCGACTATAGTTTATACTGACTTTTGGTTCAACAGGGTGAACGATCTACCGGTGCTGTTGCAGCTATTCGAGCACGTGCGCCAGTTGTCGGTGGTAATTTTGGTTCTTGGGGAGGAGTTTTCGCAACATATAATTGTATTTTCCAAGGTGTTCGACGTAAAGAAGATCCGTTTAACAGTATAATGGCTGGTTTCTTCACTGGCGGTACACTTGCTATGCGTGGTGGTGTTAGACATGCTCGTAATTCAGCAATTACTTGTGCATGTTTACTGGCTGTTTTCGAAGGTGTCGGTATGGCAATGAGTCGTTTTATGGCTCCACAAGGTCCACCACAGTCACCGCAAGTGGTAAGTTAATAATTTACGTCAATGTGATATTCACATTTTTGCTAACAATTAATATAGGCTGAGGTTTAATGAACAAAAATCTTCTATGCTACACATTTAATCTCCTTCAATTTATGACCATCATCTCTCCTGTTACATAGTTCAAATATACTCTCTTTTCCGTACACTTACTCATCACCAATTAATTTCGCCGCACTTTCAATCTCTTCTATTGATAGTTGTCCAGGTGCTGCTTTAGTAGGTAACGAAGGATGTGTTACTGGTGTTAAAATATGATTCAACACTCTACTTAATTGTCCCTTTAGTCCCATATTAATAGCTAATAAAGGAACATTTGACTTTGAAGTAATCTTTGAACGGAAGTATTCAAGATCAATGTTATCCTGACTTGATTGAGCAAAACTGACAAATTTAACAATATCAGCCCAACTTGAACTTCCATCACCAACCACATCGAAATATGACTTCTCCCATTCACCATCGTTCCATTTCATCGATCCTTTGAAATCATGATGGGAAGCAATTAACTTCGTAAATCTTTTCTGAGCAATAATTGCTTTCCTTATTGAAACCGGGAATGTTAACTCAACGTCAACATATGTAATTGCTAATTTAAGAGCGAGCATTATTAATTCCAATGCTTTGTCATATTCTGAATCGGGGAATAATCCACCTTGTGAAACTGTTCTAACTGTAAATACAATTGGTAACGCGGAATACTTTCGAATTAATCCAATTTGTTCTTGAACATATGCAAGGCTTGGTAATCCACTTGGTTGATGTTCTGATTCTTTGAGTAAATCAACTCGAAGTTCAAGTGCTTGTGCACCTTTACTTGTTTCTTCAAGATCCTTTATTGCAATTGAAACATCAGGATATGTTAATGATAAAAAGTAAGAGCGAGGTAATGAAAGAATCTTATCATGAATATCAGATACACCAGTCATTGTTTTAACAATTTTTGAAAGAGTTAATTTGAATTTCGCTGTTTCTTCAGGTGATTTCATGTCAGCGTTATAGATCAAATAATTTGAACATTCAGTAAAAAAAGCTTCACGACGTTGCCAAACTCCGAATAAATCGTCTGTAAAGCTTGGTCTTGTTTTATCAACTGATAAATATTCAATGATTAGTTTAACATCCCGGTGAATGTGAATTACAATTCCATTCTCTTTAGGCGAAATATATCCTTTGAGTATTTCTCTTGCTTCGGGTGTTTCAACAATGCCACCTCCACAAGCAAATACATATCCAGTTGAATAATCTTTCATAACTTCTTTCAGAACTTCTAGTTCTTTGACACGGAATCCTTCCCATTTGTCCTCATGAACGATTTCAGGAATCTTCTTATTATACTTATTCTCCATGTAAACATCCAAATCCATAAATTTCATACCTAATGCTTCAGCAATCCATCCACCAGCAGATGTCTTACCAGCGCCACGCATTCCAATAACAAATACAGATTTATCGCCATTTGGTTTTGTTGGTAATGTTTTAATTGAACTTGCAACAGGAGAGACTTCTTCATCACCAGATCCAATAAGTGAAACTCCAAATTTCCGTCGAAGAATATCCCACCAGCCTGGCCATGTCTTTTCAACACATTTCTTATCTTTAACAAGTACTTCAGTTGGTGCAACTGCTGACAGTAAACTAAAACTCATTGCAACTCTATGGTCATCATACGTATGGATTCCTTCAGTTGGATGCTTGAGTTTATCTGCACTACCAACACCAGTAATTTCAATTCCATCGGGAAGTTCACGTGCAGATACACCAAATTTACCAAGTTCAGTAACCATTGCAGCAATTCTATCACACTCTTTAACACGTTGATTAGCAATTCCGGTAATTTGAGTAATACCATTACCAACAGCAGCAAGAACACTTGCAGTTAAAAATGCATCTGTCATTGGTTCCATATCAATTTCAGTAAGAGCATCAAGTCTTGCAACATTAACACCCTGGCCAAATTTAGGACCTTTTACAAGTGTTGACGTGGCAGTTTGTGTAACATCACATCCCATTTTAGCTAAAACTTCAACAGCAAATTGCGAATCTCCTTGTAATGAAGCTGAGCCAATATTAGGGATTTCGCAAGCTGTTCCAGTAATTGCTGCATATGCAAGAGGGTATGTGGCTGAACTTGCATCACTTTCAACAACATATACTTTAGGTGCAGTGTAAACTCCAGTTGGAATGATGTATGTGTGATCTTCAGTCTTGGATTTCTCAACATTAATACCAAAGTCAGCCATCATACTAACAGTCATATCGATATATGGTTGAGATACTGGTTTTCCGCCAACAAGTGAGAGAATAACTGGAGTATACGCATAAGGAGCAGCCATGAGTAAAGCAGAGACGTATTGCGACGAAACAGTAGCGGCGAGCTCGATTTTTCCACCTTTAAGTGCAACACCTGCATCAATACGTAGTGGAAGACATCCAACCGATTCAAGATAATCGATCTTCGATCCGTTTTTACGTAAAGCATCAACAAGTGGACCAACTGGGCGTTGCTTCATACGAGCGTTACCGGTAAGAACAACATTATCAACATCACCTTTAACTTGAGCGACAGCTGCAACGACAGCAGTAAGAAAACGAGAAGAAGTTCCTGAATTTCCAAGGAAAATCTCATCAGAGCTTGCTTTGAACTCACCGCCTTGACCATGAACTTCAAGAACATCTTCACCTGTTGATTCTTCTTTAACCCAAGAAAATTCTGCTCCATTTAATTGTGTGATAGCATTCATCATATGCTCAGTATCATCTGATCTAAGAAGATTATGTAACCGAGTTGTTGTTTTACTTAGTGCTGCAATAAGAAGAACACGATTTGAAACTGATTTTGAACCAGGTGGTGTAACTTGAACAACTTCGTCAGAGGCGGTATTTGTAGGTGCTTGTACAATTGCATCTCTTGATAATACGAATCGAATATCAACATCATCAACACCAGTTGCTTTAAGTTCAAATGTTTTTCCAATAGCAGTAATAAGAACAATACGTTTTTGAGATCCTGAGTTCTTCTTATCAACTGCCATGATGCTTAAAAGTTTATCAACCGGAGTTTGTCTTTCATTTGTTCGTTTACGTACAACTGGATCATTAGGTGATAGTGGCAGTCCATATGCAGTAAGAATATTAGAAAGACGTGCAACAACCGAGTCAGGTAAAATTCCAAGATAACGAGCAAGTTCAGCTTCTTTAACCATTCCCATTGCAACACATTCTCCGTGTAAAATCTCAGGGGTTAAAATGGCTTCATAAGCATGACCAATTGAGTGACCAAAATTGAGTAAATTACGAAGTCCACCTTCACGTTCATCTGCTGAGACAACGCCTGCTTTGACCCGAATTGAACCGACAACAAGCGCGTGAAGCACTTCTTGAATGGATGAGAGATCAACGATACCAGTCGCAGCATCGCGATTGCGGAATGCACTGAGGAAGGCGTCAACTCCATTTTCTAAACGCTCAAACTCTTTTTCATCCCAGAAGGCGGCAGTCTATTTATTAATTGTTAATTTAAACTCAAATCAACTTTGATTTCAATTGACGAACCTTGATAATTTCAGACATTCCATTGATGAATTCTCGTTCAGGTAACGTTTCTAAAAATGCAAGATCAACAAAGATCCGCTGTGGTTGCCAGAATGCACCGATAAGATTCTTTCCGGAGGGCACATCAATTGCAGTCTTTCCACCAATTGAAGAGTCAACCATGGATAATAATGTTGTAGGAATTTGAACAAATTTAATACCGCGCATGAAAGTTGCAGCAACATAACCTGCCATATCGCCAATTACACCACCACCAAGTGCAAGAAGAACAGTGTCTCGAGTACATTTATTTTCAAGCATCCAATCTTCAATTGCAGCTTTTGTTGCGCGAGATTTTGACTTCTCACCAGGGGGAACTAGATAGGATAAGAATCTGGTGTCTGGTTTTGCGGCTTGCTTGAATGCAGATTCGAATGATGGTAAGTGTAACTTTCCAATATTAGTGTCGCTAACTAGCACATATGCTGACGACGAGATCTTGGAAACAATCTCGGAAACCATTGCGGGAACAAGATCATAGCCAACTACGATCGAGTCTTGACCTAGGATTTCGACCCTGGTGGTCGCGACTGTTGCACGGGGTGCCATGGTGAGTACTGGCGTAAATGATGAATTAATATCACACAATACAAACTAATCAGCACTATAGAAATTCTTTAACAGTCCTAATGCAGTTACCAGTGACCAATAGCCGAATTCTGTCCGCGAAATTGCTGTTCTAAGTAGATGAGTCTCGGTACGTAGTCCGAGGATTTTTTTTGCGGAGTCGTCGAGTAATTCGGCGTGCAGATGCGCCGCACGATGTGTGTGAGTCACGTGTGTATAGATCACGTGAGAAGTAGTCACGTGCTAGCTCGGCAGCTTAATTGCTGTCGCCTTCCGTTTTGGGATATACGAGCGAAACGCTCCGAGTGCTCAGCCACGATGCCAAAGTCCGGAGACTGGCTGCATTCTTTGCTCTTTGGCGGCCATTGTACGCGGTTTTACAGGCTGGATTGCAGAGTGTTCGGATTTGGTGATGTATATAGCACCGTAGACTAATTGGGTGGAGTACGTTCTTGGCGAGATTTGAGTTGTATACGTACGTTTGCCTTGTTATATGTCGTTGCTTGTCTGTCGGCTTGGTATTTCTACAGGGGTCAGTCCTGTTCTGTAGATTATAATTCTGTAGCACTCAATTCGCTTCTAATTCCTATACAGTACGAGCCAGACGACCAGAAATTGTGTAACTGTGCTGTATTTTTTACTCTAAAAGTCTTCGGATCTGAGTCTCGTGCCAACCAAACAAGCCGCCGCTCCCGTCTCAGCTTCTAATCTTGTCCCCTTCGTCCACTTCAATCTCGCGGGTATCTCGTTTTCATCTGTCACGATAGAGCAAACTGTCAATTCACTGCTTATTTGATTCAAGATCAACCTTTCAATTCGGTGCCTATTAATCTCAATAAATCTGTAATCATGGGAAAAGCGCAATCCAAACTTAGCACTGATCAACTTCAGGAGTTACAACGATCTACTTACTTTGATCGTCGTGAACTCCAACAATGGTATAAAGGTTTGTTACTATCATTCATCAATTGATCAATTACTCTTGATATGTCTACAACTATGCGATCTTTTCTTGAATTGATGTACTAATTACTCGCTTTATCTCTAGATTTCTTGAAAGATTGCCCATCAGGTACACTTACAAAGCCTGAGTTTCAAAAGATTTACAAGCAGTTTTTTCCATTTGGAGATCCGAAGATGTTTGCAGAATATGTATTTAATGTGTTCGATAATGATAAATCCGGTTCCATTGATTTTAAAGAATTCATTTGTGCATTGTCAATCACTGCACGTGGGTCTGTTGAGGAGAAACTTATGTGTAAGTTATCACTATGTCATATGCATTGATTATCAGTCTTGTTGTTGGATTACTTACTAATTTGTGATTAAAAAATGTAGGGTCGTTTCAATTGTACGATTTGAATAACGATGGCAGAATATCATATACGGAGATGCTTCAAATTGTTGAAGCCATGTATAAAATGGTTGGATCAATGATGAAACTTCCAGATGATGAATCGACACCTCAGAAGAGAGTTGATAAGATCTTTTCAGCGATGGATAAGGATCGTAATGGTGAATTAACTCTTGATGAATTCCGTGAAGGTTCAAAGAAAGATCCCACAATTGTGTCTGCTCTTAATATCTATGATGGTTTAGTTTGAGTAGTTTCTATCAGTTTGTATCTCAAAGTGGTTTTCATTTTTGCTTGGTTTATTTACGGTTTAATCATTTCATATCACTCGTTTATCAGTATTACAGTAGATTTAAGAATAAGAGGCATTGCTTATAAGGATTTAATGTAGCATAGTTCACTTGATTTCATTATTCATGGAATCTAAAATAGCACAGACCTCGCGTATATGCGACAACCCAAAAGCGAGACAAATGAGCCAGGTAGAAAATTGAAGACATAAAGACGAAAGAAAATCTTGAACTCAAGACAAATATACAGCAAGCGAACGCCAATGAGAATAGTGGTGATGAGAAAGAACGACTGGTAGAAGCTGACCACATTTCGTTCGTTCTTCGCCACATCCTAATCCTGAAAAATTAATATAATAAACGGATTCCGATCGAAGTCAAGTAAAAAAAAAAAAAAAGCAAAAGTCCAAAGCGATTAAAAAATAAAATGCCCGCAGAATTGTCTAAAGACTACTTTATGACTCTTCCCAGCTCTTTTCGACAACGTCTCGTACTCGTCGTTCGTACTGTCGTCTATTGTCCTTATACATGTTTGAAGCTTCCACATTTGCAGGACTGGCTGTGTTGGGATCATTTAGTAGACTTTGAATAGAGGTCAGAATTGCAGCAACGTCATAAGTAGGTGACCATCTATTCTGAAGAATGTCGAGACAAAGGTCGCCAGATGCATACACATTAGGATGGAACATTTGAGAAAGGAATCGGACAGTTGGTGGTTTGTTTGGATACTGCTCATCAAATTGCATTACTAATCGAAATGTACCGTCTTCAAATGGAGTATCGTTTGGGCCGATAATGACTGCATTCCAGACCATTACATTATCCGAGATCGGAGAGGCGGAGACACCTGCGGGAGGGTCAAGTTTCATGCGCTGGAGAAACATAAGCAGGAAATTCAAAACGAGTAGCGGCAAAAACATTCAAAGATAGGTACTGACCTTGAAGTCGCGCATGAGTCTTCGTCTTGCACTGGTAGACATGGTTGTGATGGTGATAGTGTGAACAGGTTAGGCGGTGTCGCGTGAGCCGGCGGAGATGCGGAGAAGACACGAAGGTGGCGAAGATGCGCGTGCGAAAACGGGCTGGAAACAGTGGCAGATGAACGCAGCAACGACAGCAATTACACTAATCTTCACGATAAAAGTATAGATCTGCTGAGTTCCAACCGCACTAAGGATCTACCACTGGACGAGGAACGACAGAGGTCGATATTTGGCCTGCGGACGGAACAGAGCAGAGCAGCGGCGGCGACCCCAAAGGCGGCGCTTACTAAGCCAGAACTCCGGCACGTGACTTTTACAATGTATACTGCTACTATAGGAGTTTGCCAAAACTGGGCATTTTTGAGCGCGAATTCTAACACTATTATACTCTTCAAGATTTGCAAAATAACGCTAAGAAATAGAAGTTTGCATGAAGAGTAAGGATATACCTAAAAAATGGAAAAATGATTTCTTTTAGTAAGGAAACAAGCAATTGAAATGGGAGCTGGGAAAGGGAGAGCGCTCAAGGACAAAATCAAGCTCCCGCCTTGTGTGTTGATCAGCGTCGTTCATAGCACATATAAGATTAGTATGACTGAATCAGACACCAATGTGATGGCAGTGCGAAGGTGAGCATGTCGTTATCTGACGAATGATAATGCAAAATTAATACTAAAATGGTGTGTCGGTTTCTTCCTGAAATCTTCGTCAATTTCCTCCTGTACTCGCCATCTATATTAATATAATTATAATAATCTGACGGATTACCAGTATGCACCGACAAGGACTCAAAGAGTGACACTGTATTGGTACTGTAGTGTGAAAGGCTGTAATGTCAAGGGTCTCGTCGTACATTACAGGTCAGTGTTCTAACCCTGGCGCCTTACTAACAAAATACAGAAAAGATGCTCTCATACTCTCATCTCATGGCACACACTAATACCTTCCTTCTCTAACAACAGCAATAGTGGAAAGCGCATAACTGGGATCTCTTGGATCACTTAGACAGCATGCGATACGCTTTCCATGCAAGATTTCCGACCAGCAACACAATTGCCGGCACGGCGTATATCTGAGTCAATTCCATCTTTGACTTCAATCGGACCTCAGTATCGACAGAAACTTCACCGTCAAAATGGCCATTCATATAGTAATTCTCCATCAACATATCCTTCTCCATCCAAACTTTATATAACCAGCGCTCAAAAACACTTTCGTCTTCGAGTGGAATCGACGAGACCGGAAATCTTCGCCAGTGCATATGAACTGACCGCGGCGATCGTCCGTAGAAATACATCGATGGAAGAGTAAAATAGTCTTCTCCAAATCCGTGCGCCGCAACACCTTCGTATGCAAGGGTACAGTCATACAAATGCGTTGAGTTGGTGTGTTTGAGAACGTAGAACAGTCCACGCGCACGAGGCAATAACAGGTTCTTTGGTTCACGCAATTCCATCTTCTCAGCATACTTGTGACTCTTGTCAATTCCATTCTGTGTGAAATTAGTACCTTCTGGGAAGAGTAATACCCAAGAAGGAAATTGTGAAGCTTCCTTGATTTCTCCAAACGATCTGTCGAGCGTTACACGATCCTTCTCCCACTTGCGTGACAAGAAAATAAACCGAAAGTACTGCATACCCCAACCAATGAACGGGATGCGTTTAAGTGAATCCTTGAGAATGATGTATATACTGCCGTGTTGCCGATTTGTGTAAGCAATCCACCACAGATATAGCCAGTCGGAGTAGATTTGATGATTGGCTATGATGAGTGCATGGTCACCTATCCGTGTTTCTAATTCTCCTAATTCATTCTTGGTAATTAAATCGTCCATGGAAACATCACAGACGACGTGGACTGGGGTTGGACTCCACGAGCTGGTCATGCTGGTCAAAACAAGACCAAACGACTGCTTGGTGTAGTCAACGTAGGCATGGAACCAATCCTTCGAAAATAACCGTATTGGTAAGCCAACAAGCTAGCTTGTAGATTAGAATCAAGAAGTTTTGTAAATAGATTCAATTGCGGAGACGTACCTGTGTGAAGTTGATTCTGTAGAGGACAAATCATGAAACGTTAGCATGTTGCCAATAAACCAAGCGATCAAACGCAACGCAATTCAATACATACGAGAAGACGGCCGAGGTGAAGTAGAAAAAAAAAGACGTAAACCGGAAGGCAACGATTGCAGCCGAAGGCCTTGGAGCCTTGCTGAGCTTTGGCATGGTGGTGGTCGCAGCCATTGTTGCAGCTGGAGCCGAGTCCATGGCGATCGAAGAGGGCGCGGGGCGCTGGAGGCCGTGCCGGGCGGCTGGCGGGGCAGTTGCGGGCGCAGTTGCTGCGGAAAGCAGAACTGGGCGCAGACGGCAGCGGAGGTCGACGGGGGGGGAACCGGGGGAGGTGGTGATGGATGGCCAGGAAAGGAGTAGCAGGTCAGCCCGGCGGCGACCGAGGCTGCTCGACCAGCATCTGCGCGGCGTCGTCACTGTCGCCTGAGCTCCTCCACCGCAGTTTTGAGCCCGTCGACGTCACGGTCGACTGCTCCTCCGTCTACGCCTCCCGATCGTGATGTCTACATCTACACACTGCCGTCCACCTCGTCCTCCCCCTTCAAGCACGCTCTTGCAGCGCCAGACCAGCTCCGCAGCCATCCTCGCGGCCGATACGGTCGAACGTCGAACGTCGAACATCGAACGTCTCACGGCGGCCGGCGTCTTATCCGCCGCTTCCGTCAGCCGCACCTCGATCTCGCGATAACGGACTCTGCGCTCCATTTCTCATCTCGGCAACTTCCCCACAGTCCTCGATATCCCAGGTCGAGCTGTACTGCTAGGAGTCTAGAACAATGCTCTACAATGCAGTCCACAATTTACAAGCAGCCACATGGCAACAGTTTTGTGTGGTCAGTCTGCCACACGTTCGAATTCAAACAATACATGGCTTTTGGACTCAGGAGCTACAGTTACTTATCATGCGACAGGCGATAGGAAATGACCTACAAACTTCAGGCGAAATAAATGGCCTTATTACCGTCGAGTAATCTACGCCAATAATTCATTGCGTATTATACTGGTTATGAAACTGCTTGTATTCAGACATCATTGTCCGATGGAACTGTGAGCACGATTGTTCTTAAACGAGTTGTTTATGCTTCTAGTTTAGAATTCAATCTCATTTCAACTGGAAAGTTAACAAGTATTGGACTCAAAGCAATTCATTCTAAAGGTAAATGTCAAGTACTGGATAAACAGGATAACTTAATTGCATCTGCTAAGCCAAATCCGGTTTATTCCAGTATTAACACAAGCAGTTACTGAATCGAAAGGTCAAATTACTAAATCTGAAGACAGTCTACTTATCACCGTAAACTTCGATCATTCGAAAGTTTTGAGAACAGCAAAACCAGGAGATTTTACAAATAGCAGAGAGTTAACTTACGTTCTCTTGTGCATAAACAATCTGAACGCACAAAACTTCCTTCTCGCAATAATACATGAATCTTAGACTCAGCAGCTGGACATCATGCTACAGATTGACCGTCCTACAAGAAGATTTATTAGGCGAAGAATGCTTTTGCGGAATGCGTTGGTTATGGAACAGTGTGTACTAACACAGCATTACCCGATGGAACTCCATGTACATTAACCGTCAAAAATGTTCTTTATATACCTGGAATAGTATGCAAGATTATTTCAATCACCAAACTAACTGATAGTCAAGTCAAAATTGTACAAACCAAAGGAAAGTTTCAATTTTTCAATAATCGTAAAAGATTAATTGCATCCGCTGAAATGATTCAAGGTACCCCAACGAATCATAGTACACCATCTCGAAACGTTTTGCTTGGATGAAGAATGGAATACAAAGAAATAGCGAATACAATATGATCGTGTGATCTTGATTTGAGAAAGTGCCCTTCGTGCCGATCGTAATACTAGACTACGGTCCGTAGCTGCCGTGAACTGTGGAGGGTATGCGCGGCAATAGAATTAAGCCAGCAAAAATTCATGGCAAAACGCGGGAGATCATTGATCTTTATGATGATGACTGACTGACTAAGGATCATATCACAATATGAGGGCGATCAAGGGCGATCATGCTAATTCAAAGTCAAGTGAGATTAGAGTCTTGCTGAGTCAGATCCCAGAGGGCTGAGTGTGATGAGGAAGGAGGAAATTGGCGGGAGAGATGGAGGCAGGAGGTTATATATATACGTAGTCGTGAACCGCTCAATCAGCAGAAGAGCGCTGAACACTGCGCCGCACTGACACGCGCCAACGCGCTTATATTCAGGGCAAATTCAAACTGTTTGACGCGGCCGCGCGGGAGCGATGAGCTTGGGGCTCATCAAAGTGTAAGCAGCGGACAGGGTTTGGAACTTACGCCTCTCCGCTGTCGCGCTTTCTCTCTTGAATGCTTTCTAAATAATCTGTGGAGTACTGGGATCACGCCGGGGTTTGTCCATCTCAATCAGTGTGGGATGTGGATTGAGGCGGGTGACGCATGCGGGGATGGCGGATAGTCCAAATGGCTCCGTCGCGTAGGCTAAAGTTGCCGACAGGTTAGTTGTTTTTGTTTGTAGTTTCTGATCTTTTTGCTTTTCTAACCCGAATAAAGGAATAATATGGCCAGAAAAGGAGCTGAGGGAACCGAAAAAAATAAAGTGACTAAAATGTGCTGCGAGTTGAGGCTATCAAAGCCTTATCTCATGCCTATTCAATTGAATTTCCTGCGAAAGAATTCATGAAGACACTCCGGCTGGCAGAAATGCAAAAGAAGAAGGACGAGTATGCGCACCGTGACAGGAACACGATTGCAGATGGATACAGCGAAAAGCAATTGCTGCGAATGTGCACTGGATTCTGGATTGGCTCATACGGCAAAGGATCTAGTTATTTGATCTGAATGTATTGGGGAGCAGCTAAACGGACGACTAGGCAAATGTGCGACTACACCCTCTCGTCGCCGTAGTTTTAATTATTTTCGGGGATCATCGAAGATGGGGATTCATTTCAATACTGTACATATTTTTCTTCTCATCTTCACAACAAGTCTAGTATAAACATTTCTACCGTCTCATACTAGCTTGAACTTAATACTTATCGCCTACCAAGATCAATCCGGTTTCCGTTATGAATCGCGTCTCGGTGGGCATGTGGTATAGGTTTCATATGATTTCTCGCGATGGGTGCTCTGATCATTTGTTTCGTGCCCGTCGTCTCTTTCAAGAGTTCGTGGTTAACGCGTGGGCGTCTATTGAGTACAACAAGCTCAGATGGGTGCGCGAGAATCAAGACTCTCTTCGTATCGATATCCGTCGTGGTCTTGAAGATGCTTTGGCCACCGACACTGTGGTACGGGTTGAGGGCCCGTTTGAGTGCTTGCTGCGCTGCGCAGTATGCACAGTAAGGCTTAGGGTTGTTTAGGGTGATAAAAGAGAAAGGCACGCAATTGACGTATATTTTTAGGAGTTGTAAATACCAAAATTTCATGTTGTTTAGAAGGATTAGGTGCTCTACCTGCACATTTGTACTTTTTCGTAGCCTGGCATTGATCCACACATATTGTCCTGCGGGCTAGAAAGTAGAAACCTTAAGCCTTCGTTTTTGATTCACCCCTTGCGTACCTTTGCGTCACACTATTGCCCTGCGGGCTGGCCAAGGGGCTAGTAAGTGTTACAAGATATAAGATAAATTCAAAAGGGGACGATTTCATAAGTTATTAGAGTGCATTTAGACTTCAACTTCCCAGCTATCCCTAGGTTTCAGATGGAAGCCAACATTGGTACAATAACGATGCAAGACAATTCACGGCGTAGCCGATCTATATATATGACACGCTGTTTCCCTTCC
This sequence comes from Myxozyma kluyveri, assembly GCA_030568365.1. Classification (NCBI taxonomy): domain Eukaryota; kingdom Fungi; phylum Ascomycota; class Lipomycetes; order Lipomycetales; family Lipomycetaceae; genus Myxozyma; species Myxozyma kluyveri. The sequence goes on from JAJLTX010000050.1 coordinate 89,519, forward strand.
GCTAATTCTAAATCGTGAATTCCACGCAGAAGCCGTGTGATCACTTACCTGTATAAAAGTGCATTTATAAATACAATACAGAGTACATTCCTGTGAAAAGTAATTCCTCATATAGCGCTGTACGTAGCAGGGGCTTTGTAGATATAGATAGTATAGAATATAATGTTATATGTAAATGTATTAATACAACAAATGGCATCTATCCCGTTATCCCTTATATCTAAGATACAAGAGAGGATTAAGTGCATGCAGACAATAATATATACATGCACAGCAATGTCCCAACTCACAATGTGACTATGCGATACGGTGACAATTGCTGGCGTCAAGTGTGTTATTTATATGCTCTTATAAAAACCGCATGGGAAAACTAGAGTCACACAACTTGACCGAGAAGAATCTATGTACCCAATTGGCGAGAATATAGGGAAAACCTTCTTGAATAACCAAGTAAGGAAAACCTATATCATACATAGTTGGCAGTCGACTAACTTAACGTTGAAGCGTTAATCTTGAAACTAAGTTCTCAAACTCCACTCTCGGAAGAGATTTCGTGAATATATCTGCCATATTTGACTTTGTGTATATCTTCTGAATATCCACAGAGCCATTCTCAACTTCTTCACGAATGAGATGGTAAGCCAGTTCCAGGTGCTTGATTCTACCATGGTGACCCGGATTTCTGGCTATTGAGATGCAAGCAGTATTGTCCTCAAACAATACCGTTGATGAACCCTGCTTATATCCCAATTCATCGAAAAACAGACGCAGGTAGAGTGTCTCGAGAACTGCTTCTCGAGTTGCTACATACTCGAGAAGTTGGAACCCGGAATAAGAATCCGGCTCCTGATCTGCCAGAGTCTTTATCCGGCTTCCACCCTACATCACAGTAGCCTATAATTGTCGGATAAGCGTTCCCATTCCTTGTGTACGTTAGTTTGTAGTCCTTTGTACCCTTTAGATAGGGCTTTGATCTGAGAATCTGTTTTACGGCTTCCCAGTGTTTCTTTCCAGGATTGGACACTAACTTGCTAATGTCACCGACAGCTTGTGCCAAATCGGGTTGAGTATGCGTACATGATATTGGAGGCATCCTGCGGCGCTGCGATACGGGATCTGCTGCATCTCCATTTCTTCTTGCTTGGTCTTAGGACAGTCATCCTTTGATAACTCTAGACCAGGGTTCATAGGGATTGAAATAGGGTGACAATCCGACATTAAATTTGTCAAGGACTTCCTGAATATAACGCTCTTGTGATAGCTTTATCATCCCTGGGCTTGATCTACTTTAATGTCCAAGTAGAATGCCAGCGGACCCACATCAGTCATCTCAAATGCACTCGCTAACATATCTTTTGTTGCAGCCAGTGATTTGGACGTATCCGTGGCAATGATCAAATCATCAACATAAACCACAGGAAAGACTCGGTCTTTGGACGAATATGCCTTGCTGGAACACGAAGTTAAATTATCATAATGGTCTAGTACAGTTACTGTTTACTTAGACCTGCGAGAGTCCGGATTTCTATGATTCAGATGGCCCAGTAAATGTAGAGTCTCCTATTATTTTTAAAACTACAGTATATCGAAGTTTCACAACTCGTTCGCTCGCGTTCGAGAGCTACGAATCGACTCAATTCTTGAGCAGCTCTAGAGCATACCTCCGAGCGACGTTGCAACTCTAGTGCAGCTTTTCTCCAACTTGCAAACTGATCTTTTGCTAAAGTAGTTCTCTCCAGCTCAATAAGCGCGACTATTTGGAATTATATTCCGCCAGAGGTCCATGTTCCATAAAAAATGGTGCCTTGTGAAGAAAAGAGTCAACCTGACCTGATGCGATTTCATCAGCACTAATCACATTTTTTCCCAACTCCCATTCACCGTAAGCAACTCGCTGTAGCTTAACAAGGTGAGCTCTAGTTCCCATAATAATAGCCAAGTCATGTATCAATGCTTGAATATATGTTCCGACCGAAGACGTGACACGAAAATTCAGTATGTAATATTTCTCCGGTGGCAGCGGCAGCGGTTGTGTGGAGTCTTGATCGGTACCAATGTTACCGTTATAAAGCAATTTTTCAATTTCGGGAACTTGTTCCTGTTCAATTTGAGAAAGTTCTAGCTTCGTCATAGATTTTGACAGTTCTGAACTTTTATAATCTGTTAGAATAGCCCGTAAACCGGCAATTCTGCACATATGTTCTTGAACTTTTTCTTTATCGGATGCAGGTGCCGTATTGACTTTATAGTTATGATTATAGGATAGATCACCAATCACAAGTAAAGCCATCAATCTCGACCATTCGCGGTCGTACTGTTTTCGGCAATTCCGTACCATTTTTTGCACAGTCATACAGAGCCTTGTTGCTTATTTTTATGACTGAGTATATTGGAGGAATCTGTAGTACAGTACTCCGAAAATATTGAAGCGCGCGTTTCACCGCGTTTAGTGTAACACCATCGGTTGAAGCGTAACCTAACACATGTCCAATAGCATCATGTGTCTTCGTGGATACTCCGAATAGTGCTGTAACTTCGCAGGTCTATTAAGCAATGAGTTAGCGCGCTTTCTTAGAATCAAAGTAACTGATTCACGTACAATCTTACCAGAGAAATATTGATTTAAAGACTTTGTTGCGTCGTTAATTGCGAAGACTAAAACGCCGCTTTGTTCGGGAGAAAGAGATGCTCCTTGCCCGATATTAACTACTGATAAACGTTTGCGACCTCGAGCCTTTACCTTGTACTCGTCTTGGATCCGAAGATCATCGTCAAAATCAAGAAGTGTTTGAACCTTGAGCATATATTGTGCTGAAGACCATCCGACTGGTTTCTCAACTGCAAATACACCCGACTTATATATATGTCTCGGCGGTCTTTGGGGAAGTATTGCAAATTGCCTCGCTCCGACAGGAACCAGCCATGGACTGCATGCGCGGAAGATGAAAGATCGAGTTAGGCGTGCGCTAGAGCCAATTCGCCAGCATGATCTTCCTATTATTATTGGCATGTGACAGCCGACCCGGATAATTGCACTGTTTGTGTATACGTGTGTATAGAAACTTGAACGGAATGATGATTGATGACGATGAACCGTCAATAGCTCTCTTCAAGTCAATATCGATTGCGAGGCACGCGGTGCTAGACATATAATGAACATGAAACGAAAGCACAGTGCCGACCACTCTAATTGATTTTTCTATATCCTGCTTCTATCAATATTAGACGTGATTTTATCCATGCTGCATTGGTTAACTCATTACTACAGTACTGCTGGCTGTGAGATTCGATTCTTTGACAGTAAGTAAGTCGCTTCGCAGCTGTCTCTGAGTTGCGGTGAGGCGCTCACGCGTCCGCGCATTGTTTGGGAGGTTCAAAAACATGCTACTGTACAAAGTTCAAGATACTGTTAGTCCAATATTACCATAGATCATCGAAAATATAGTGCAATTCGCTGCAAAAATGCAGCCAACGCTTATCAGTGAAATTCAGGGGTTTCACTGCTTATCCTTTTGTTTACACGATTTATTCTCCGATATTGTCGTTTTTGTACAACCTCAGATCAGCCAATGAGAAGGCCAAGCCTATAGCCCTTACCCTGTAATATTGAAATCATGAGCCATTTGGCAGGTAATTCTCACCCCATCCCCCCTCGTGGCCTTGAATTTCAAAAGAAGCCCCAGTGCTCGAAAATAGAGCATTTTGCGACGAACAAAATATAATAATGCCGTCCATTCGTGCATGTTTTGAAAGGATATACATTGGAGCTGTTTAAATGTATATGTAAGACAAAAATTGGAAAAAATGGTGATATTTCTGTTATAAAAAACAGATTTGACGAGGCGAACTTGCATTTCTGTAGTGTAAACAAACAATGAGCGAGAGAAGCGTCGATAACAACATGTTTTAACTGATCTCAATGTATAGAGTTGAGCTACAGATAAAATATAACTATGGTAGCAAAAAGATTACGGATTTAGGCCTTTTAATTGGGTTACTTGAGTACTTTCATCGACTTGTGAACTTGTCTACGATATCATGGCGGCACTTCGATGTTGAAGCTGATGGAAAATCGCGGCCTGCACATCCTCCCCCAAATCGAGAAATAGGAGAAACTGCATACCATATGTATTCATTCTACTGTCAAACTATCAACGAAACCAGCTCGCAGTATACGTAAATTAGACAGAATATCGAATATCGTACCAGTAAAGAATTAATGCAATAAAAGAACGGCGTGTATAGTGAGAGTGTGGTCGATTGCCGCGCGCGAGTAGACTTTAATTTGTCGACAGCAAGGCATTTGTATTTTGCTAACTGCGCCGCCATGAGGTCATCGCGCGTCGCAGCACGATCATGGAAGCTTTATGACAGCCCCGTACAACTTAGAACTGTCACTCACATTGATTAACGGAACTTACGGATGAGAATTTGAATAACTGGAAACATTGACAAAGTGAAGTTCTATAAGAGCATTTTATTTAATAAATCCAGGTGAATTAAATCGCGGAAACCGGTAATCTCACTACTATGGGATCCGGAAATTCCAAGCTCGCGTTTAAACAGTCTGTGTTTAGACTCTTTGAAGGACCCGTGATTCCAGTTTCTGATCCATTTTGGTCACAAGTATGTGTTTTTTATTTTTAATTCCTCCTAAATTTCTTAAGGAAATAGAGAAATTAACACGACTGTTTCTTTGTAGTTCTGGTCATTACCTGAAAGTTCAGATGACGTGTTCACATTGTTTCCAGCTTCGGACGTGCGACGTACTCGGGATTCGTCACTCAAGAATTTAGAGAACTTGATTGTAAGCGTTATCCTTCGACTTGAGTTTTTATTAGAACATTCACAAGAGCATTATGGTGGTACACGTACAAGTTCACAGAAAGATGATGTTGCAAGAGATGCGAAGCAACCGGAAGGTCCAGTTGCAGAGGCTGCAGATGGAAGTGGTTCCTTAGATGGCCAAGACAAGTTATCTAGTGAACAAGCGACTCGTGAGACTTTAAATTGCATGAGAATTATTACGCGTGTCATGCCATTTGTATTTGAGAAACCAGAGTTAAATGATTGGGAGTACGATTTGTTTTGGGGAATGGATGAAAAGGTTGATGAACCTCGAGGTAAAGATGGTGTACAACCTAGTGAGAGTGATGGCGATGAAGGTGGTCGTCCTTTAGGAGCTGTTCTTTTGGATCTACTTACGGATTTCATGTTTCTTCCTGGATTTGTTATTCCTTATGATAGTGCCGATGGACCCGGAATTTCATATACTATTTGGGAAACTGGCATTGGAAGTACTAAAGTCATGGGTACAACGCCTGCATTGGAAGCGAATAAGATTGAAACAATTAGGACTGTATTGACAATAACATCCAAAGCAATGTACTGTCAACCAAGTAAGTATCTCTTTATTTTCTTATAGGTGTACTTGTTCTGACTTGAAATTAGACACTCTTGCAACATCAGGAGTTCCATATATTTCGTATCTAGTGTGCAATCCCGACAAACGAACGGTTCTTAGCTTTTTATGTTCATTGCTCAATACTGCAATGAAATATAGTCCAGGCTGGAGGGCTCCTTATAATAATGGATTAGACTCTCGACAGTTACTTGTGACGTATTGTCTTGAACTATTGATGGTGCTTGTTACATATTCAGTTCCAGAGAATGAGAGTCTTGAGGCGTTAGGAATTGAAATTCCGGTGCTAGAAGACGGTGTTGCTACATCGACAGAAATAAGTCAACAGGCGAGAAATTGGTTTAAATATTATCTTGGTAGATTACATCGAGTTCAAGATTTGCAATTCCTGGCGGATAGCATGTCACGAATGCTTAATCAGCCGATGCAAGCAGCAAACTCATATTTTCCTGGTACAAAACGAAGTGCAGAATGGGCCACTGAATTGATTATGCTGTTTTGGGAATTGATTAGACAAAATAGCGTGTGTACAATGATTTGTGATATTATTGAAATTGTCCTTGACTAACATGATGCAGCGATTCCGAAACTACATTGTATCGTCAGATAGAGTACATGATTTTGTGATTCTATTTCTATATTACGCGTATACGCACAGATTGGATTCATCAAGAATAGGACTAGTCCGATTGTGTTCTTATGTGCTACTGACGTTATCGTCAGATCCAGTATTCTGTGCAAGATTAAACAAGCCATTTACAGCACACAATTCACTTCCGAGCGCGATGCGTATTTCAGGATGGAAGCCATCAGGATCATACACAGATTATCTTTTGATGTCAGTTTACAGTCTGATATTAAGCAGTAATGGAAAACTTTCAGGATTATATCGAATTCTACTGGATATTCAAACAAATGTATCAGTTCATGTTTGCAATATTGGACGGCAAACTTGCAGTCGCATGATGCAGTTGCTTGGAGTGTTATCAGAACCGGCATTTTTAATGGCAAATGAGACGAATAATGAGCTGGTGACAAAGTTGCTTCAGGCGATTAATGGAATGATTGCGAGTAATAATCATCAGTCAAATTCAGCGCTGATTTATACGATCTTTAGGAATCGACGAAGATTCGAGGCACTGAAGACACTGTCATTTGAACAATGCATGAAGGAAACGCGAATGCAAAGGCGCAATAATGGTGGTGGCTTGGCAGGAGATAATGGACCTGGCGATCGGCGGAATGATGTTGTGGTCGTTTTTGACGCAGCTGCACCTGCAGGTGAGACGGAGACGGAGACTAGTGATGGTAGGAGGGATAAAGGCAAGATGCCAGCAAGCGAGGAGAGCACAGGCTCAGGTCGATCGTCGGCAGGAAATTCAAGCGACATGGTTGGAACCGAAGTGTGGGATTTTGTGCCGACGGAGACGTGGTTTGCGCGATGGCACGACAAGCTGCCTCTGGAGATTGCGGTGCACCTGCTGGAGACTCTGCCAGGCGCGATTCCGCAGCTGGACGGCTCGGTGCCTGGTACGCCGAGTGCAGCGTCGGGCGTGTCGTCGAAGGGCCAGTCGCCGACACGGAGCGGCAAGAGCGCGGCGGTGGAGCCGGACGTGATGACGGCGCTGCAGCACCTGGAGGACGAGTCGGTGGTGCCGGCGTCGTACCGGCGCGAGTTCATGGACCCGGTGATGTTCGAGTGGAGCGTGAACGCGAAGGCGTGGTACTACTCGGTGCTGTGGGGCGCGATCTTCGTTGCGCACGAGGTGGTGGCAGCGGCGGACGGCGGCGGCGTGTCGTTCCTGGGCGGGGTGAGCGCGCAGGGCCTGGTCGCGGCGGTGACGAGCAGTGGGGGCGCAGGAGGCGCGGGAAGCGCAGGAGCTGGCGTGCTGGCAGGCGCACGCGCGGCGC